>JAVDPK010001432.1:1124816-1168205 GCA_034780415.1 Cichlasoma orientale | reverse complement strand
CTTGAAGGGCAAAAAGACCGCCCGTAGGGGCGAGCTGGGATTTTTTTTTTTTTTATATATATATATATATATATAAACAGAATTAGAAGCTCAGTGACTGTGTGTTGGAAAATTATATTTGACCTGTATACAAAGTTGGGAAATATATTTCACAGCTCATAAGACCAATTTGAATGATTTTGAGGATTATTTTTCTTGTTGCAAAGTGGGGTATCAATTGGTTCTGCCAAATAACAGTCTTGAACATTTTATCATGTACCTTATTATGCTGTAGATATTATATTGCTGTGAGAATTTCACAAACACAATTATCACAGTGCTGGATACTGCACAACTCTTTTCACCAGTCAGCTTAGGTCAACTTCATTATGGCTCCTGGCAGTAATAAGGAAAAAAAATCCAGTTATAAATTCAGACATTTTAATCACTTAGTATTTTTCAGTCGCATTAGTGTATGCAACAGCAGTCTTACAAAACATGCCTCCCACTTGGATGGTTAGGTCTTGGGAACCAGATGCCCTTCTTTTTCTATCCAGCACTCATAAAGTTGCAGTCTGAGTGATAGTTTCCTCTGTGCAGAAGTGTTTTTCAGCTTTAGGCCAATTTGACATCCACTGGAATTGTCAGGAAATCAATAATCAAACCAATTATATGCACAGTATTCCACCAGTGGTGCGTGTTTGTGAGAGATGTCCCGTGTGTCTGGAAAAAGCTCACGGAGTCTGTCTACCACCATTCCCTGGGGCAGGCTTTGATGTCTATTCACTCCAGGCTAGCTAGGTTGGCATCCATCTTCGCTGTGGGCCATGTGCCAGCATGCTGGGCAGGGCAGAGGTTGAGTTAGATTTGAAATTGTGTGTAGTGGAAAAAGTCTATTCTTCAGGGGGCGAAAACATCATCAACATTTAAAAGAGAATCAAGTCAACAGGATAAATCTTTTAATGTTTCTTGAAAAAAAAATGATGGACCATGTGAAGTGTTTAGAAGTGGAATGAGTTGCCCTCTAGGTGCATTTCCGCAACCCTAATAATTAAACTTATTGTGATGGGGACTTTAGTCTTTGCTGCAGCTCCAGGGATGCTGAGAAGCAGTTAACCGTGGGCTTTAAGCAGTTGCTTTGTTGTTTAAATTCAATGTCATGACCGCATAACCTGAGAGGATTTGCACATTTAACAGAATGTAGACCCATTTTTTTAGCTGCCACACAAAATGGATCTGTCAGTGATTTTAATTGCTGTTTGTTTTATGCAGTTCATTTTTGAATACTTGTAATTCTTTTTCTCCACAAATCAAAAGATGAGTATAATTACTGTCTTTTTCATACAGTGCAGAAAAAGTATTTGCCCCCCCCCCCTTTTTTTGCATATTTCTCACACTTACAGTACATGACTCATCTCATCAAACTAACTAACAAAATACAAAAATTCAGTTTTTAAACAATTTAATTAAATAAAAAAAATAAAAGAAGTCATCCAAACCTACCTGGTCCTATGTGAAAAAAAATAACTGCCCCCTAAACCTAATGTCTGGTTTGCCTTGGCAGCAAGAACTGCAATAGCCGGACATTCTCCTTCAGGATGAAGCAGCAAAGTAGCCCCAGATCATCGAACTATCACCACCATGTTTGACTGTCGGTATCAGGTCCTTTTTATGAAGTGCTGTGTTATTTTTATTTCAGATGTAACAGTATTCAAACATTCCTAAAGGTCCAGCTTTTGCTCGTCAGTCCAAAAGTCTTGGGGATTGTCACGATGTTTTTTGGCAAATGTGAGACGAGCCTTTGTGTTGCTTTTGGTCAGCAGTGGACTTCACCTTGGAACTCTCCCATGAATGCAATTTTTGCCCAGTTTCTTTGCTATTGTTGAATCAAGAACACTTACTGTAGATAAGCAAGGTCTGCAGTTCTTTAGATGTTGTTCTGGTTTCTTTTGTGACCTCCTGGATGAGTTGTTCATGCGCTCTTGGAATCATTTTGGTAGGCTGGTCACTCCTGGGAAGGGTCACCACTGTTCCAAGTTTTCTCCATTTGTGGATAATGGCTTTCGCTGTGGTTCACTGGAGTCCTAAAGCCTTTGAAATGGCTTTGCAACCCTTTCCAGACTGATAGATGTCACTGACTTTGCTTCTCGGCTGTTTCTTTAGCTCATGATGAGCTAAAGAAATTTTTTTATTCTACTTCACTTTGTCAGACAGGTTCTATTTAAATTATTTCAGCTCTCTCTGTAATCAGGCCTGGGTGTGGCTACTGAAATTGAACTCAGCTTTCCGAAAAAATGTGTTTAATTAAAGTTAATTCATGATTTAACAAGAGGGGCAATTATTTTTTCATATAGGGCCAGGTAGGTTTTCATTGCTTTTTTCCCTTAATAAATGAAATCGTCATTGAAAAACTGCATTTTATATTTACTCAGGTTATCTAATATAATATTAAAATCCAAACCATCCAATAAAAACAACAATAAGTGTGCCAAATATGCAAAAACAGAAAAATTGGGAAGGGGGCAATCATTTTTCATGGCACTGTATGCCTTCACCAGCCACTTCATTAGCGGGCAGGAGAACTGCCCCTCACTGGGTATTTTCTCTTTGTATGACCATTCTTTGTAAACCCCAGAGATGGTTGTGTGGGAAAACCCCAGTAGATCAGCAATTTCTGAAATACTGTGACCAGCTCGTCTGGCGCTAACAACCATGCCACATTCACTGTCACTTAAATCACCTTTCTTCCCCATTCTGATACTCAGTTTAAACTTTGGCAGATCATCGTCAACATGTCTACACGCCTTAATGCAATACCATTAACAAGCAGATCGACAAGTGTACCTAATAAAGTGGCTAGTGAGTGTGTGATCATATAATTACACATAGACGTAAAGGACAATCTTTTAGACGATCCATGAACAAATTTTCATTTGTTTTTGACAGAATATAATATAATGATGTAGTTAAAATAAATACAAAAAAAAAAGAAATCAAAATTTGAATGAAAATATTATGGATTATTATTATCGCTGTACCTTGAATTTCATGCAGTGAATGGAAACTTACAGCCATCTCTCAATGTGTGATATGCTTTGGAAAATGGCCAGAATATCTTTGTGAGCTGTTAAACTGGAAGTGCATCCAGACTGTAAAACTTCTCTTTTTTCAACAATAAAGCTGTTTTCAGATAACAGCGGAGGCTTGCAAAAGGCACGGCCAAAGCTATATTATCATTTACATTCAATTTTTTTTTGTGCAAATTATGTGAGGGGGAGCCTAAATGTGTCCATTCAGTTAATGTCTCTTTGACATACAGTGATAGAAAATCACTGAAATACCACTCAGAGAGTCAACATTCTAAATGTACAGTATTAGCATTAGCATATTTACTCGGGCAGCACGGTGGCACGGTGGTTAGCACTGTTGCCTCACAGCTAGAATGTCTGGGTTTGAATCCACCGTGGCCGGGCCTTTCTGTGTGGAGTTTGCATGTTCTCCCCGTGTTTGTGTGGGTTCTCTCCGAGTGCTCCGGTTTGCTCCCACAGTCCAGAGACATGTAGTTAATTGGTGATTCTAAATTGCCCATAGGTGTGAATGGCTGTCTGTCTTTCTGTATTAGCCCCGTGACAGGCTGGCGACCTGTACAGGGTGTACCCCACCTCTTGCCCTGTGACAGCTGGGATAGGCTCCAGCCCCAACCCCCACCCCTGGAGCCTATCCCAAGTGGAAGAGAATGGATGGATGGATGGTTTTTACTTGAGTGCATATACGTTGTCTCTTGTCAACAGAAGCTGTTCTTATTCTTCATCATCAACATAGATTAACATGAAATTAAGTCAGCAGCTGGGGAGGAGCTTGTTTCAGGCGTTATGGTAATGCGGTGTTAATTGTTACAGATATCACCTTCAAGCACAAGTAAAGATAAACTATCTCTCCCTTGGAGTCCACATTTTCTTACAACGCTGTAAATTTCTGTTCAGATCGTAACAAATAAAAATATCTTGGAGGGCTTGGAGGGCAATCAGAGACCTGACTAATTCATAATTACCCATCAGGCAGGTGCTGAGGCACCAGTAGAACCCAATCTGTACGTCTGCATGTACCCTCATTAGGGCATTCATCAGCAGATTGTTAAAAGCCATATAATTTGGGAGGAGGGATAGGGGTGCCTCGACATTTTACATCTGCTGCATCATTTTATAACACCCACCTCAGGAGCTTGAAGGAACTGTGAAAACCTAGCAACATTCTGTAATGTTTACTGTAGAGTAAATGTCACAGCAAACAGTAAATGTACACAGTAAATGTATACACACTTCTTTTACAGTTCAAAGAGTGTGTATACTCTATATTTGTTTCCATTTTGTGTTGGTGGTGCTATTAAGTCATTTTCATTCTGAAGTTTTTCACCTACCATAAAAACGGTGCCTTTCCTGCAAAAACACAGTGTCTCTGTTCTCTTTCAGTCACTGAAAAATGATGACTCAGTAGCCAAGAAAGATGTGCAGAGGATTTTGGAGCTCAGCCACAAACAGAGGTAAAGTGGGGCATCATGCATGACTTAGACATGAGTTACCAACAGTCCTGTGCAGCTCACAAATACCACCAAAAAGTAGGTTAGGAAGTCATAACCATCAGTAAGAATGCATGATGATTAATCAAATCATGTCTTCTGGTATGTAGTTGGTATATATGTGAACCTCTCTCAAACAGCTTATCGGTAAGATAAGTGAAGTTTGTTTGTTTTATATCTTTTATTTAAAATAAACAAGTATAAGAAAAAAGCTTACATTTAGGACGAGCTTTTCATAAAGATATACTGTGAAATAAAAGGGTGGTCAGGATCCATTGATTATCTGTAGCCATTTACCACTGCCACAGTCATTTGGATGAAGTCTGTGTCAGATAATGGAGGAATCCAAGTCACGTTTTGATTCAAACTGGATTCAAACAGCAACAGCAATCACCTTAAAATGTAATATGGACACATTCATGCTGCAGTAGCAGTACACCACTTTTCAGTCTTCATCATCTAGTGACATCTTCAGATTCTGCTACATGTCGTCGTGGAAGCTAAACTCCGCAGTTCTGAGAAAACTGACAACCAATTCACTTTTAGGTCCCGGACTCGGGATGACCTCATCGGCTGGTTCTGTGTTTTGTTCATGAATTCAACCACAAAGAGCATTCAAAGCTTTTGAGTATTTATTTGAGCCAGCCGCCATGCCAACATGACAAAACACATTTTCTCTGTTGAAATAAGAGTAATAATAAGAATAAGAATATGCTTTATTTATCCCAACATTGGGGATGTTCTGTATTACAGCAGCCAGCACATGAAAAACAACATAGCTCAATAAATACAATATCACAGAACAAAATATATCAGAAAGGTTAAAAAAACAACTAAAGAAGGCACTTAATTAAATAAAAAATACACTAAAGTGAAAAAAAATCTAAATATCTTACAATAAAGGTCTTAAAATTAGAAATGAATGCATATGAATATTTTGGTATGAGATGATAAAAAATTTCTGTGTCTGTTCTTGTGGCAGCGGAGCCCAAACAGATATTAAAGTGTTCAGCTGCGTGTCCAGTAAGTGGTGCAGAGGATGCTCTAGACCCATTAATTATTCACACCCATGTGGACGACCTCTGCGTCAGCAAACAAGAAACAACAACAGCACTGATACGTTCCAACAGCTATGCGGGCCACAGAGTTGTTCCTTTGCAGTAAAATGTCTGAGCTCACACCACATTTTAATCACAGCTACTTCCTCTTCCCATTCTAATCCAAGCTGGTGGTTGTTACATAAATAGAATTTTTGGTTAGCTAATTCTCTCATGTTAAGATTTACAGTACATGATCAAAACTGAAATTGAATATAGAATGTGCCAGCACCCACAATTACTTATTGCCACTAAGTATTCATGCTTACATAAACCGCAGTCCAATTAAAAAACAAAGGGTTCAACATTAAAACCAATCTGTTTTGTTGGGACTGTTTTGTGGTTTAATCAGATTTGACTGACTGATCAAATTTTCAGATTTACATGTTGCAAAATATTTACTGAAACTGAAATCTCTCATGTGAAAAAACAAAACAAAACATTGTTTTGTCATATGAGAGATTAAAAAAAAATAGTCCTTGCATATTTAATCACATCATTTACATCAAGTAGCTGATAGAGAAAAACAGCTTTCAGGGCCTGTAAATAATAACTTATTCACTATTACTGAGACTGCTAATTCTCAGGTGTTGGCCAGTGTGTCTGCAGTACACACAGAAGCAGATAGATAATGCATAATTCAATCATAAATCGCATAAATGCATATTTGAAATTGATATGGCTGTTTTCATTTTGTGAAAAACCAAGCATCTTTGATTTACCACTTCATTTTTTTTGCCAGCGAGCTGAAAAAGTGTTTAGCTTAAGTGCTTTACCAGTTAGGACTGTCTGATTAATGTTCTGTGTAATGAGACTGCTAATGATTTGGAGTCATTCATGGCCTCCATCCTCTCCGAAATGTCAGCCTGATTGAAGTCCAGCCTTGTGTGTGTAGTATCTTGATAGCCAATCAATAGCCTATCAGCAGTCCGTGGCAGTTCTCACATGTCATCAAGCTAAGAAACCATAAAGCAGCAGCTTGGCTCAATGTTGCCTACCAAGCATTTGTGAGCCACAACTTTTTCAAAGTGTTATTAATCCACCTTTGGAGTTCCATGTCTGCCAGGTGTGATTACCAGCTGGCTCCATTATCACGAGTGCAGACAGGTGATTCATTGCATGTTGTTTATTTTTGACAAGTCTTAACAGAGATTTGATTGGCGCCTGAAAATAATTTTTGCTACAAACTGCAATGCAACAAAGCTGTTTATCAAAAGAAGAGGTTATTGGTAGTAAAATGTAACATTTTAAGTTTTTAAAACAGCACTTAAAATAGCTTAACCTACTGTCAAGCCTGCTTTTATTCACTTACCATCTGGCCCTTCAAAATATGTCAATTTCACATTTACTGTCTCTTTTTTGGCAGTTTGGACAGTTTTGATATATTTTGTACAAACTCCTCCAAGTATTGGATGCAAGTGATGCGAATATAAATGAAATACCAAAGCAGGGGTGGTTGGTTGGTCACTGTGAAGAAAAATGTTTTCTAGTTTGAACTTATGCCAAGAGACAAGACCACTGGCATATAAAATACAACAGTGTGTGACTGCTGAGCAGTGAGTGTTGCTGTAGTGCCTTGAAAGATAATGTCGCCTGACTACACTGCCGGGTGACTGTGACATACGTCATATACTTAGGCCATGCTTGGAAGCAGTAAATAGGCTGTTACTTCTAATTTTAACTGGGTTACCTTGTGATGTGATTTCTACAAGCGTTTTTGATACCACTGACCCACATCCTTTGCCTCCTTGATTTATAATTCCCTGTTATCTGTGCTCAGGAGCACCAAACTGTACTGAATTACAAATTACATTCTAATGCATAAATTTTTAATTTCATGTTAAACACATAATTAATTCTGCATTAGTCATCATACCGCATGAATAATAGCATTGTGGAGCATTTTAATACACTACAAGAAGCGACATAGGCAGCGCAGCAAACTAAGTCATCTTGCATCTCTTCTTTCTCCTGGAATCTCACAGCCGTTTCTTTTTGTTCACTTGGGAGTGTTTGATGAACTGTATGTTTGTTAAGGATAACATACATAGAAAATAAAACATAGATAAAAAAGGATTGAATAAAAATGTGTGGCTGCTACCAACCAACGCATGAAAATAAACGACCTAAACAAAACATTTCAAAGCACTAATGGCAGTCAGTTCAGCTGTGCATATTTAACCAGTGCCCCCATCTTTACACCCTAATTGCAGTTAAGTAATGTGTTATTGCATCATCCATTCATAAATTAAGGCGAGGTTTTGATCTTAAATAAATATGTGTGTAAACAAAATATTTCCTTTTGATTCAAAATCCTGAATTTGTTTATACCCTGTTCATAGACTGTTTGGATAATTACACATTCTTAATAAAAACCATCATATTTTTTGAACTTTTATCAACTGCTTGATTTTATACAACAGATCAGAGATAACAGGAGATGTAAGTTGGTGACAAAGGTAATAGTGAAATTTGCTTCCTAGGAATTCTGTGCAAAAAAATTGCTTTTAAAAGTGATAGATCTAAGATGGTCATTCTGTGGTAGAGCAGTCGAGGCCTCTGAGAATGTGAGGAGGAAGTGCTAACAGAGTGTTTCTCACTTCCCTTTCACTTGACAGAGAGGAGATGAAGTCCCTCCAGGCAGCCTTGCAGAAGCAGCTGGATGAGGCAAATGAGAAAGCGGAGAAGCAGCAGGCCACGGTAAGACGGAGCTGACCTGACCATCAACATCCGGTCTTGTCTAACCAGCATTGTCACCTGTCACACGGGGGCCCTCAGTGATCCACACTCATTACCCAGCAGCAAGCTCCAGCCTCCATCCTTCACCATATAATTGAAACTCTCAGACAGAGTGAGCGAAAGCCTTGTGTTTTGTTTGAACAAAAACACAGAATTCAAGGATTATTATTAAATAAAATTTTAAAAATAATAAATTAGCAAAGGTCTGGAATAATTATAGTCCTTACAAGTGACTAATTTTCTGTTGATCAACAAATCATATTCGGCTCCATCTGGAATAACCACATATGCAGATGATACTCTGCTCTAATTGCCAATGTCACTGAAGATGCAAAATGTGTCTATCTAGTTCAAAAATCAACAAAAGCATGTTTGATTGTGTGATAATTTGCAATACATGCAAGATTGCAACATGCAATACAAGAAAATTTATCAAATTAAACCATGGAGTCAATATACTGGAGTCATTTTTTTATGACTCCAGTATATTGACAGAATTATAATTAAAATAAAAAGGCTTTTGGTGTCAGCAGAAAACATAACTTCTGTTGACTAAAGTTTTAATGATCACAATATTTTATTTAGTGAACCATTTAAAAGAAATGCACTTCTAAGAAGCTCAAATAAAGTTTCTTTTCTACCAAACAATACAAGAGGCAATGAATAGTTGCACATATAAATTGATATAGTCAAGTAGTCTATATTAAGATAATAGGCCTAAATTTGAACTCAGCCTTATATGGATTTAAGGCAGACCTTTATTAATTCCCTTGCTTGATTAGTATAGGTACATATTTTAATGTACAAAGACTCAATCTGAGGCTTGCTATAGAATTCAGATTTTTAAAAAAAATCATTTTGGCATTGGAGGTGACTGTGTAGATTTGTTAGTGATGCTGCATTGATATACTGTATGTGGTGTACATTACTGTATTGCTCCACAATTCTACCGTTATGCTATTCAGAGAAACCCTCTCTTGTTCTTCTACTGCTCTCCTTATCAACAAATCAGCATAAATCCTGTCTAGCTGCACTGACAGCTACGTCCTGGAATGCTTCTAGGATTTTCAATATATGCTAATGAAAATCTGTCCTGTAACAGTACTGGCTTCTTATGCACAGTCACAGCATTTAATGGGCACCATGACATTACAATCGACAATCAAATCATGGGCTCTCAGCGAGATAAACAACAGTACAGTAATATTTCAGATGACAGTCGTGCCATTTTCCTTTGCCTAGTGACAAATCCCAGTTTCTGGTTTTTGTGGTATGACATTTACGTTCTGAAAAATGGCATTTATCACACTTGCTGAGATTTAAGATTCAAAAGAACACCTCAGCAGCATACCAATGCTACACATGTTCAACAAAACAATTAAATACTCTATCTGGTCCCCAGAGAAAAATGGAAATATAAAGAGAAGCATGTTGCTTTCGAAGTCACAAAAACAACATGACACAAAGTTGCTATACATTTCTTGATATATATGGGTAATTACATTCACGTTGGTCTCTACATCAGGCAGTATTTTACTATAAGCAGAGATACAGCTTGGGTAATATTTTTGCATGACTGCAATTATTAGAATTATTAATTGTTATGCATTTTACTATAATTATTACATTTTTATTACATTTGAAATATTTTCAATACAGTTTCTGCAATCTTTAAATTTTATGTTTTGCAAATCTAACACCTAAATATATAAAATTTCAGGGTCATTGGATGGCGATGGCAATCTGTTAGTTGGCTGCTTAATTCTTTACTTTGATAAAGATGAAAATATCTTAAGAACCGTCAGATGTATGAAATTTACCACATGTATCATTGGTATCCACAGGACTAAATTTGGCAGCTCTCTTCCTTTGTGTCACAATGAATTCAACATCTGTGGAAACAATGTAATTTTACCTTTTATATAAGATTGCCATAGAATTTGAATTATGTCTTGCAATAACTAATTTGATCTGTTCATTAACTCTCACTGTCATGTTGAATCTTAATTTGTTCAGTAATTATTTATAAATACAAAAAAAATAATGGCATTCCCATCACCCTTATCTGTGCTTTCTGTTTAGTACTACTTTGAAAATATTAGCAGACTAACATACTAAGTTATGATAGTGAAAATGGTAAATGTTACCCGATAAATATAATGTCAATTCCGTGTTTATTGATGCTAGTCCAAAAGGACTGTTTTAATGGTTGGCTCAAGCTGTGGTACATTGATTTCATTCTTTACATTTCAAAACACACACAGCTGTTTGTGTGTGTGTGTGTGTGTGTGTGTGTGTGTGTGTGTGTGTGAGAGAGAGAGAGAGATATGAAAAACAGACAAGCAGTCAGACTTTGTCTCCTTTATGAGTCTTGAAATACTTAAGTACTGCAAAAGGTTGTTTTTTTTCTTCTTTTTTTTTTAACCATTCCCAGGGGCTGTGGTGGTGACTGCAAGCCTCAAACATGAACCTTGACGTTATCATGCCCTGCTAGGGGATGTGAGTCAACTGGTGAGGCTTAGTTTACTGCTCCCCAGGGCGTATACCTGATATGAGGGCACCATACCCATGAATCTTTTCGTCTTTGTCCTGAGGACTATGTTGATGACCTCTTTCAAGGACACACCATGTTAAAAAACCTTTTTTTAGAATTGAAAAAACAAAGACAAAACCTTGACCTATCTGTCTTACACACTGAATTCATTCGTTTAGATATGTGGTAGCCCATGGCAGCAGTTTTTGAACCTCAGTATGGCTGCAACAACTACACACACACACACACACACACACACACACACACACACACACACACACACACACACACAGCTTGACCATTTTACTCTTTCACTGTTTTTGTCTTTAAGACAAATTTATTCTGACTACTTTTTTTTTTTCAAAAAGTCATGATTATTTCCGCAAATCTCTGATGTTTGCTGATATAGTGGCAGGCCTCTAATAAAAATAAAAATAAAAATGTATTAATGCAGTGACGAATACCTAAGTTCATGATGAAAGGATTTTGATAAACAAAGATATTACTCTGACATGATAAGCAAGTGGGCTATTAAATCAGGATTACAGTGGAAAATATTGAGTTGCTCACTGAAGGAACAAATACCTCAACATATCTCACTTGTGCTGCAATCAAAGAGACTCCAGTGAAACATTTCTGGACACTTGCTATGCCAAACTTATTTTGTAAAGCATGACAGAAATGTAATGTGTGACAGCATTTTTTAAAAGGTTTTCAGGCTTTTGTGGTAGCCAGCTAAAAAGTGAGAAACTGTGTTTTGAAATGTAACTACAGTATGGGGCCCCTGTGCCACTGCCAGTTTGTATCTAATTGCATTCATTTAAGGTAAAAGCCCTATTTATGTTGTCTGATTTGAACCTACAGGTTAAACTGAAGGCAATGAATAAATGCTATCTTTTTATTTTTGAAAATGCTGGAATAATCAGAAGCATTCAGTGTGCTGTTGCACAGATGCATAGATGATGTGTGAAATGATCTTTTTATTCAGAGACATAATGAGTCAACCAGGATGTTCTTTCCTTCTCTTTTTAGTTTGTATGTATGATTTTGTTTTTCTGTTTTTTTTCTCTTCTCTTTCTTCTCAGGGACAGTGACAATGATTGAATATTGATGTTAACATGGACAGGTTGGGGATGTCAGTCACCTGCTGTGGTCTAGCTTACAGTTCCCCAGGGTGCCTTGCTAGAGTGACTTTGAATTTTATCCAAAAAGAAAAAATGAAGAAAAATAATATATATATATATTTTCTTTTCTTTTCTTTTTTCTGGGGGGTGAGAAGGTATATAGAGCATCTATGACCTACTTTTAAAGATTTACAGTATGTTGTCTGTAGGAACAAATGGTTTAAGGGCCACTATTCCAATACAGAATTGCCCCATTCAGTGCGGTTAATTAAACATACACTACTTAAACTCATCATCCGTAAACATCATGAAATATGTTCAGTGATTGAAAAAGCATACAGCTGGACCTTCTGTGTGATCATCTTTGCTTTGTCCTTTCTGTCTTTAGATTAAATTTCTTAAAGTGGAAATGGAGAAAAAAACCAAAATCATCAAGGATCTACAGCAAGAGGTGAGTCATCAAAATGTTATTTAAAGCTGGCTGAATCATGCTATACATTCATGAGGTATATACAGACAGACAGAAATACAGGAAAAACAGAGCATTGTCTTAGTGAGGTGTACTGTAGGTCGCCAAGTTACCAATCAAAAGCCATTTGTCTATCCCCTGGGACTGCGAGGAAAGCTTGTTTCTCTCAAAGGTAGACAAAAGCACGGGAATGAACATTTTCATTTTACCGAGTACTTTGTGAAACATTTTTAAGGAAAAATAAATATTTTTGATCATGTTTGCAATCGTGATTGCCATGGCTTCCACTGGTTAAGAATCTGGGCTCTATTCCTCTGCAACCTCTGTGATGGATTTCTCTCTGCAGGGTTGTTCAACATCTGTGCAAAGTAGTTCATCTAAAAAGAAGTTCTTTCTCTTTGATTCTGAGGTTCTGACACAACATCTAACACTTACTGCTGGTGCCTTAGACAGCTAAAAAAAAAAAAAAAAGCTGTTTGCAAATACCATTGTAGCTCTACTGAAAATATGACTCCATGTTATTTGTCCTTTGGCTTGTTTTCTATAAGAATAAAAAAAATAAATAAACAAATAAATTATCCTTACAGAAAGACTCAAAAGGACATGGCAAATGTAGCACAGCGACACCAGTAACAGCTTCCTTTAAAAGTCTTTAGATCTCTGGACTGTTCTATTATTTTTTGAGAGAGACATTTTTCTGCCAGCCATGTAATCTACATCTGTAGACTTTGCCATGACAAGTGAATCTAAATTGCACACTAACACCAACTTTACTGAGTTTATAGATATTGGAACACATCAGTTTGATGAGTAATCAAAGGAAAAAAACAAAACAAAACAATAAACCTGCTTCTGTATGACATAAGGCTGTTTTTTATGCCATTTTCTATGAATTTGCAGATTGGAATGCAAATTAGAATGGATAGACTTTATTACAGCATTATTACAGAATTATTACAGTAGCTATAATAATACTGTAATAATTGTAATATCAATAATACTTTAATAACAAATTGGCTAATAAACTAATAAACATGAACATATGTATGCAACAAATATGTTTAGGAGCAAATATGATCTGTTGCACAGATTGCATAGACGCATAACGCCTGAGTTTCCCACCTAGGATAAAGTTTTTTTGAACCGCAAGAAAGCTATTTAATTACATCATAGGATCATGGGAAATGATGATGAACAGATACTGAAAATTACAACACCATATTGCTCACTGTTGCACTGAGGAAAATGATTTTTGCCAGATGTTCAAATTAATTTGAGACCAATTTTGCCCGAGCTCTGCTTCAGTAACATGATCAAGTGCTTCAGATGAAGAACCAAACAATCACATAATGACATCAGTTTACTGAGATCAATCTGTTTCAAGAAGCACCTTTCAGAGTCCAGGTATCTGTGGATTTATCACACGTGTATGCAACACAGTAGACCGCAAGCATTCTTTAATCACGAAAATCGTGTTAATGATGCTGTTATCTTGCCCTTTCCCTCCTTAGAGATGCTGGTACTAAATTCCTTCTGTTTCATAGTGCTAAATTTTACAGAGATTGTGTAGGTAAATTGTGTAAATGTGCTGTGTGCTGTCCTCAATTGCTCTCTGTGGAGTTTCTGACCTCTAGCATCATGAAGCAGGTTCTTTTTTTTTCTATTTTTTCCCACAAGATCACTGTTATACTTGTCATATGGATTCACAGGGGACAGAGTATCTAATCTTTTCAATTTTCCATACAGTTCCACTGATCTATGGCGGCTGGTAATGAACCTGGATGCTGATTCTCTTTCTTCATTTTTAAAACTAACTAAAACTACTAACCTGATCTTCTAAAAAATATAATGAAAAGATTAAATTTAGAAACAAAAGAGCAAGTGCCAAAGACAAACAGAGTTTTTACATATTTTTATGGCGGGGTGTCAAATATTACTATTCTGCCATGCAGACTTCAGTTTCTACCAAAGGGAAAGATGGCAGTTATTATTGTTGTTGTTATTGTTATTATTATTATTATTATTATTATTATTAATAAAGCAACTAGTACGTAAGAAAAAGGTCCCGGTTTGGGGCGATTTTGCTTTTTTGAGGTGAGTGAGATAAGACAGATGAATCTTTGTGCACTTTTCCCTCTTTGTGCCTAATGAGGGAAGCACTTCAAACTGTACCAGTCTGCCACTGCCACCCTCACACAATCTCTGTCCAGCCCACTGATGTGCAGAAACTAGTGTCACTGGGGCATCCAACACATTTCAGCCCTACTGTATTGTCAGTAGGGTATAGTCAATATGGTAAGGTATGAAAAAAAATCCTGCCTTAGGCTATTGTTAACTGCTATGTTTTTAGCCTGCTTAACTCTCTTGGGGGTAATCAGAGGTAAATTTAGAAGCACTTCTATAATCAATCAAGTGATTTTCCCAGCAAGAGCTTCTACATGTTGGCAGATCAGTTTAACTGAGTAAATGACCCATAAAGATGGCCATGATTTGACTTTGTAATGAACAATTAGAAATGCTTTTACTCTTAAACAACATCTTGATTTGAGAGTACAATAAAAAGACACAGACAAAGAAGCATGAGTCTAATCGAAAGTTTTGCTATAGCACATGGCCATCTATGCACACACCAGTCTTGGCAAAAAGTTTTGCTGAAAGTAAGATTTGAATTAGAGTTGGAGACTCAACAAATTAACTGCACTTTCTGGTAGAATTTCAAAAATGCTTACTCTTTTTACCTCAGCGGTTTTAACGGCGTTTAGAAACATAACGTTTAAAGTATAGGAACTTTTTTCAGCATAAATCAGCCAGAACAGCAGCACCAAAAAAAAGTAAATAAGAGATGAAATGAGATGCAGTAGAAAGCAGTAGTGTGGTTTAGACTTGAACTCAGTCAGGGATACCAAGTTTTCTAATCAAATTTTCTTCTGCACAGTAGTTGAATACTGGAAAAATAAATAAATAAAAAGAGATGCCACAGTTTTGGTTGCACCACTCGAAGCAATTGTTGGTAACTCTACAGTTACTACTATTACTATGGACATTAGCTGAATGGCTACTATAATTTTCAACTGATGTTTATAAAAAATTAAAATGACTAGCAATATGATCTGCAGTGCATTTACAGACATGAAAACGATCATTATGAATTGGAAACTGATACTCATATTGCTTGTTTTAAAGAATATATAGTGCAGCCAGTGGGGTGGCCATGGTGTAAAGTTGTGTTGAACCCAGCAATCGTGGTTTGGGGCCTGTTTCACTCTATAGTTAAATTTTTACTTGTTGTTTGCTTTTGCTTGCTCTTCCTGTTTTGGGTAGGTTTAGGCACAAAAGATACATGTTCAGACTTGAAATGATCCACCCATCTTCCGCTTATCCAACTCAGGGTAGCGGGGTAATTAAAAATAACTTTCATAATTGGAGTTCTGACATATCTGTCTTGGCACTGTCATCAAATGACACCTTATATATATTTCTGAGGTGCCAGCAGCTTTGAATTATAACGTTACTAATATTATCCTTGTTAATGGCAAAATAACTATTTACTAGATCTGAATTAAACACAAGTCTATTAGAAATTCATTGATGACGGTTAGTGTAAAGTGCTCCAGAAATGTGTTTCTAAAAATGAAAATTTATCTAATTTACTATGGGATAGTTTATTAATTTTAAAAAAATTAAATCAGTATGTGAACAATACATGAACTACTTATATATGAAACAACAAACCTTACATTTGATACTGAGTTTGTTTTCATAATGTAAACGAGATGTGCATAGTCACAGGGTGCTGTTTTCAGTAATGCTGAATTGATTAGTGTTCTGCTAAGAGGTGCTTGTAATATTTTATCCACCCCATTAGTATCATTATTGATTATCATCACAAACCAAATATTAGAAACATTTCTCAGTATAACATAATTGGAAAAAAAAACACACATATCATGAAAAGGGAGGATTTATTGTAGATAAAAATAAAGCAGTCTGTACAGAATTTTTACGAAGGTAAAAATTGCCTCCAAAACTGCCTTTATTCTTCATGGCATAAATTCAACAAGTTGCTGGAAACATTCCTGAGAGATTTTGTTCCATATTGAATGATAGCATCACACGGTTGCTGCAGATTTATCAACTGCACATAAATCTCCTATTCCACCACATCCCAAAGGTGCTCAATTGGATTGAGATCTGGGGAATGTGGAGGCCATTTAAGTACAGTGAACTCACTGTAGTGAAGCCAGTTTGAGATGAGCTTTGTGATATGGCACGTTATCCTGTTGGAAGCAGCCATCAGAAGATAGCTAAACTGTGGTCATAAAGGGATGGAAGTGGTCGGCAATAACACTCGAGTAGGTTGTGGCATTTAAATGATGCTCAGTTGGTACTAAGGAGCCAAAAAATATGCCAAGAAAATATCGCCTTCACCATTTCACCAGCAGCAGCAGCACGAGCTGCTGATTCTAGGCAGGATAGATAGATAGATGCTTTTATCTTGTTTAGCCAAATTCTGACGCTGCCACCTGAATGCAGCAGAAATCAACAAGACAGTGTTCTTCCAGCCCTCTGTAGTCCAGTCTGTATGATCCTGTGCAAACTGTAGCCTCGGTTTCCTGTTCTTAGCTGACAGGAGTGGCACCTGGTGTGGTCTTCTGCCGCTGTGACCCATCTGCTTCAACATTCGATGTGTTCTACATTCAGAGAACTGCTGCTCGCTGGACATTTTCTTTTGGACCATTATCTGAAAACCCTAGGATTAGTTGTGCAGGTAAATCCTATTAGATCAGCAGTTTCTGAAACAGACCCGCCCACCTGGCAGTAATAACCATGCCATGTTCAAAGTCACTTAAATCGCCTTTTTCCCCCATTCTCATGTTCAGTTCGAACTTCAGCAACTCGTCTTTATCATGTCTAAATGCCTAAACACACTGGGTTGCTGCCATGTGATCAGCTGATTAGATGCGTTAACAAGCAGCTGAACAGGTATACCTAACAAATTGGTCGGTGAAAGTCACTGTGCAGCAATTTTCTGAATTATTATTATGTGGCCAAAGTATATACAAATTCCTAACAAAGCTGAAAGGAGCATCTGTAAATCCAGTGATATCCTTTGTTTACAACAGTGTTGGGTTTTAAAATCTGTTTTATGTTGCATATCACTGTGAATGGTGTTGTGGTGTCAGAGGGGAAGCTTTATGGCTGCAATTCACTGTGAAGTCATTATCAGTGATTTGCTTTCAGAGCTTATTATGACTGTTTTGAGGGAAAATGATTTACAGGCTGACTTGGATCCTGCTGGGATTCATCAGGTTCTCACAGAGCATTGGAACAGACAGCCGCACATTCAGCGCCTCGCTGCTGATGCTGGTTTTTTTTTTTACTTTAGTTTAAAATGGCTTCCTGACATTGTCTTCTCCCTTTCATGTCTTCCCGATGTAATTTCAGCAGCTAAATGGCAGGAAAAAAAAGTCATGCAGCAGGGCATTTACTGGATCTCTCTATGATACTCTTAAAAAGGAAGGCGCGACAAGGAACTGAAGTAGGCAGATAAGGGAAACTGCGTCATTACGTGTGTTGAAGAGGACAAAGACTAAACAAATGAAACTGCAGAACTAACAGAGGTTTTGTACTGTGGTCTGGCACACCATGCAGTTTTTCCCTTGTTTTCTGTACAACCACAGATTGATGCCACAAACTCAATACTTCATCAGCTGCAGCAGCAAGTGATAGTGAACACGCTAGAAGTCAGCAATATTATGCTTTAAAGTGGTTCAAGTGAAATAGAATCTAAAGCAAAATATGAAAATATGAAAAACAAACTTTTAGTTTTTCTGCACAGCTGCTGCATCAGAACTGCATCGTTATTGCTGAAGAATGTCTCTTTGCCCGGATACTTCTCAAGCACTGCGTAGCAACCTCATTAACCCGAGAAAGGCCTTAAGACTCTATCAGAGTTCATTTCACAGGTTTAACTGAAGTGAGGAAACGCAGGCGATGGCATCCAATGTCTACTTAAAAAGAAAAAAAATGAATATGCAAATCCCAAAGGAGGAATAATACATTTTGAGTATTAAATCTGTGGCTTCATTTGGCAACTTTTTGTACACTATACAGCAGTGATTCACAGTTTTTAGTAGCTTGTCAAATCAATCAGAATTTGAAAGATAATTTGAGGATTAGTTACCCCCCCCCACACACACACACACACAAACATATCACATTAATAATATTGGCAGGACCAATTTTTGTTTATGGTTTGTTGTCAAACATATAATACAATATTCTATACAGTATTCATAGATACAGCGCATGTGGATACATAATTTACCGTTCAATCCGCACAGTAGCAGCTGCCATATTTCATTCAGATTTGTCCATGGTAGCCCAGATGTCAGGATGGTGTGACCTTTTTAGATGCAAATAAATCAAAACACATAAATTGGTCACCAAGTGAGAGCAGATGTTACTCTTTGGATCCTCATGAAAGAGTTTAAAAAAATCTAACATGTAAAACCAGGAAATAAAGATGACAATAACAAAAAGAAAAAAAAAAAACACAATAACAACATACTGTATGAGTAATCAGCAGCCATTGATGACATTTCTAAGAGCTGATTTGAGACCACCCACACAATTAGCACATATTGAGTAAGAAATTCACAGTTCTTAGTTGCCTTGAAGATAAATCAAATAAATGAGGCTTGAAGTAGAAAAATAAAACTTTGATTATGGATTCAAGCTTCAGTAAAATATAATGATAAAAGTGAAACACGGGCAGGTGAAGTTAACTGTTCACAGTGTCGGGCTTGTTTCTTGTTTCTCCTTTTGAATTTCTCTCATTTTTGATGCAGAGATTAAGTGCTTTTAGGTTATGATGTCATGTCCATTTCACACAATTTCCGCTACCAAAACAGCTCTTACCTCAGCACTCTTCAACCTGCAGCATTGATTCTTCCTCCACTGAGATCAGGGGAAAAACCCAGGAGGCTTGTCATTGAATCTCTGGTTTCGCCATAAACCACACGCACACTTCAGTTCATTGGACAGCCTGAAGTTCAATAGAATGTGGCTCGGGGTGAGTAGGTGGGTTAACAGACTGTCGCTTCTTCCCAGTCAGTGTCTAAAACTTTCAGGAGTAAATACGGCAAATACTCCTTATTGTTTGCCACTTTACACGATGATAACTGTTCCCTGCATAAAGGCAAATAAATTCTAGCAACGGTAAACAGCAGTTTTCTGGTATTTCAACTGAGGACAAATCTTTTTAAGATAAATTATGTTTTTATTTGGATACAAATGGGACTATTACACCTATAGCTTTGCGAAATATTGCGGTATCAGTACATTCAATAATATTTTTTTTCTCTATTTAAGTAAACTAGTACCTTTGTTATGCATGCTCTTCAGGGTGCGTGCAGCTTCATGGTAGTAATGTTAATTTTTGCACAGTCACAACAGGGAGTCACTGACATGCCACAAAGAGGACCAACAAGGCCAGGACTTCCAGGTCTGCATGACAAAACCAGCCCAATACCCGTAGGTGCCCATCGTTGAACAGTGGAGTGCATTTCAACACATTGTGCATGTCCTTGGATGTCTGCTGATCTGAATTGTTATCATTTAAAATTACAGACTTTTATTTAAATATGTTGCTAGTTTTATGGATGTATAGAAACTATTTAGTACAGATCTGTAATTTCAGTAGTTTTTCATATATTTTGATTTCTCGTAAGCATGCATATCAAGATCTTAATTTTTTTTAGCAGTGTTGCCCAGCCCTAATTGCATTCCGGCTTAAGTGCATCAGAAATCAGTGTCGGCACTGTGACTGTGTGCATCCTTAGTGCAAAATCATTTGTTTTGTTTTGATTAGGGTTTCTGCACAAAGTAAATGTTACTCGGCGTAGGTTTATTCGTTTATTTATTTCAGTTTCAGTTTTTAGCTTTGGCATGATTATGTGGTATCTTTTCATTTTCTGTGTGAGGCGAGAAAAACGAGACATAAGGTATTTAAGGAAAGGCGAAGACTCAAAGTGCATGGGATTTTGATGCAGTCAGCAATATGGATAATACCTGCAGTGGAGTGATTTTGTGATCGGGGTGAGGCTGCAAACATTATCATCTATAGCAGAGGCTGCTGTGCTAAAGATGCTTTCTTGTGCTGCTTCTTGTCAGTTTATCGTCAGCAATAGATGTTATGTCAGAATGTTTAATATTATGGACTATATGACACTCACTTTGCTAATACTTTGCTGTTGTTTTTTTTTTGTTTAAACCTGATAGCCCACACCTGGAGAATTTGCAAAGATAGTTAAACCTTTTTTAAAGCCTGTGCAAAGACTGTCTTTCATAGACAGTAAATTTGTACATAAACACAATGAAATAATCTAACAGCCCGTGAGGAGAAAAAAGGCTATTTAGAGAATATGCAAATCATGAGGTACAGTAATTCTGCCCTTGCTTGTCTGTAATGAAATCTGGAGTGGCAGGTAAACCAGAAAATACAGTGTGTGGGTTTAATGTCTCATGCTAACAGGAGGGCGTGTTCCATCTGGGACGCAGAGGGCGGTTTGTATTAAATCTGTCTTTCTTCCCAACGCTGCTGAAGTGCTGTAATATGCAAAAAGACAAATTGCAGTTACCGTCTGTGAAATAGCCAATGCAGCAATTTTGTTTTATTTACAGGTAATATGTATTAGTTTCAGAATCTCAATATTTTATTCTTATAGTCTGAGATTGTCTAATTAGTTTGAAACCACAGCCTGGAAATTACAAGTGTGTGATCTACAGTATTAGCTGTAGCTGTACTATGTAGAAGAGAGTTGCTCTGTCCAAACTACCTCCACATTTAGGAGCACTCACTGGTCCAAAATGTAGTGCGATAAAAACAATCGAGATGCTGTTACAGTCAGATTTTCAATATTATGCAGTTTATTTACACTTTATCAGAAAATATCAAAAGCTGAAAAAAAAAACATAAATTAGTTTTTTCAGTCTATGGCAGATAGCAGAAAACATAAACATGGGTACCCAAAATATCCTGAAACCTACAGATGAAGAATTCATAGATGAAAAGCACTCGCTTTCTACAAATTACAGTGTAATTTAAGAACACTTTAACTACATATATATTTGGGGGTATTTGAAACTTTACAGATTCTGTGATTGGATGGGAAGCTAAGAATTAATCGGACTCATTTTAGTGTGTTTTTCTAGAAAGTAAGTCCTAACTACACACTGAAGTATAAGGAAGTAAAATGTTTTTGAAGTGACTGCTATACATATGCAACCTATACATCTAAAAAAAAAAAATCATATCAAATCAATAAAACATGTTTGAACTATGCATGTCTGTAGCCACTGTGACATCACCAGTGTTGGGGCAGTTACTCAACAGCATCCAAATGACTTATCTTTTTAAAAACGAATGAATTATGTTACTTATTGACTCCCTGGTGAAAGCAATTCATTACATTACTCATTACAGTATTTACTACGTGATATTGCGCGAGGGGCATTGTCACATAATTACCAGTTAAATGCATATGAATACATATAAATACTTATAAATAGGTAGGCTAAGAACTGCAAGGACAATACTGGTATGTCAGCCAAGCTTTGTAGTAAAATAATCAGTTTAACTGAGTGCCTCTTTAAGTATTTTTATTAACAGTTTTGCATTAGTGTAAACATTGTGTGTGTAAATACAGAATGAGAAATAGCTTCATAACTTTAATGACCTAAAACATTTAGATAACTGATATTATTTAGTATAAGATAATTAGCTCACGTTGCTTATGCACACTGGACATTTGGAAAGCATGCTAGTTTGGTGAAAGCTGTAATGTTTAAAGATTATTCAGGTAAAGAAATATATTACAATATGAGCCAATCTGGACCAACAGCTCAAGCTTTGGGTAAAAAGACTTTTTTTCCCCCCATTTTTTCCTTAATCATCTCGCCTTAAAAAACAAACAAAAGTGGATTTTGAGAATAATTACACCCCTAACACATACACTGCCTTAGAGGCTGATTTATTGGGAGCTTTGATGACCCTAACTTAAAGTATATATTGTTGCATTTCATAAGTCATTAGAAAACTCATGGGAATGAATGAATCATTGCCACTTTCAGCTCCACAGTGGAAGCAGAGTAACAATCAGCCACAAAGTTACCTCTGCCCTCAAAGTGTTACTTCTGTCTGAGCTTTGCGTCAGCTTGAAGTGAAAAATCACACTTCCTCGTTTGGAGTGTGTGGGATGTATGTCTGGGTAACTCAGCCACCTGCTGGCATCTCCTGCATTTATGCATAAGCCTTAGACGTTCTGTTACAAGTGCAATCATATTTGTGTCACTCTCCACATTGTTTTGCACTTAATACAAAAATTTTGCTACTTGTGGCTTCATGGATACGGGCACTAAACTCAAATGATGGAAACTTGTTTGAGAAAGGCTGCATGTGTGCAGGGGGCTGGTGCCATGCTGTCACTTAGCAGTTTTGCTTTATACCTCATACTCTGCCATGGATATTGATTTCTGGCCCTCAGCTTCCAGACAAGTGACCAGTTTTCTGTGGTAGTCAGCTGTGACACTGTAAAGTGGATGCCCCCCCCCCTTTTTTTTTTTTTTTTTTTACAGAAATACATCCAAGTACTTCACTGCTGATGAAGGCTGTGACTGCAGATATTTCTTTGAGATGTTCAGAAAATTGCATTTTTTTTTCTCCTTATTTTATTGTAGCTAGAGGCTGTTTTAACAAACACTGTGACTTCACAGGACTTTCAATTTCAAAATGTCTTGACACCATGGGACAGTGTCAAGACATCAGAGAATAGCAAAAAATAGAGGCTTATTCTAAAGGAAAATATTGAAATTGGCTTTAAATATTTCTATATCATTATTTTGACAGGAAGTTGGACCCCAGGAGGCCTTGTAGCGTGAATGATAACCACATTTCTTAGATTTTTAATTTGGTCGGAATTTGCCATGAAATTTTAGTGAGCTAAAAAGATTGTGAACATTCCAATCCCATATTCAATTAAATTTCAATTTTTTTTAAATAGTGTCAAATCACAGCAATAGTTGCCTCAAGACAGTTTATTTTGTAAGGTAAAGGCCCTACAGTAACACAGAGAAACCCCAACAATTAGATGTCCCCCTATGAGTAAGCGCTTGGTGATAGTGGGAAGGAAAAACTCCCTTTTTAATAGGAAGAAATCAGCAGAACCAGGTTCAGGAAGGGACAGCCATCTGCTGTGACCGGTTGGGGGTGAGGGGAGGGAGACAGGACAAAAGACATGCTGTGGAATGCAGAGTGGTGTATAAACACAGTGAAAAGAGGTGAATGAAGAAGAAACACTCAGTTCAGCATGGGATGCCCCCAGCAACCTAGGTCTATTGCAGCTTAAGTAAGGGAGGGTTTGGCGTCACCTGATCCAGCCCTAACCATAAACTTTGTCAGAAAGGAAAGTTTTAAGCCTGATCCTAAAAGCAGAGAGGGTGTCTGTCACCTGAATGTAAACTGGGAGTTGGTTCCATAGAAGACGGGCCTGAAAGCTGAAGGCTCTGCCTCCCATTCTACTTTTAAATATGCTAGGAACCACAAGCAAACCAGCAGTCTGAGAGCGAAGTGCTCTGTTTGGGTGATGTGGTGCTATGAGGTCTTTGAGATAATATGGGGCCTGATTAATCAAGACCTTGTATGTGTGGAGAAGGATTATGACTACTTCGCTTTAGCTGAGACTCTCAGAGCTAGATCAGCAGAACATTAAAGGAAGTACGATTCAAAAGCTGTCAGTGTTCATTTATGCAAAATAAACAGTGATAGTATGTGCTAATGTTTTGCACTTTGGGAAAACAGGAGCATATGTTCTATTATGCAGGTTATGCAACTTAGCCTACCTTTTTAACCAACATGCCTAGGGAGGGAGAATCAATTTAGAATGAATTCCTCTCTCCGATTTTTTCCCTACATTCATGAATGAAATTATAAAACTGGTAGATGCTGATCACATATTTTGCTTGGACTTTCTAGTGGCGATTGCTCCACTGGTGATGAAATATTACACTTTAGGCTCCATCTAATCCTGTGTCTGCTATGTGCTATATGCTCTGTGTCAAACTGTGCTTCAAATTACCTGCAAAATATCGTGAAAGAGGCCATCTGATAACATTACCTGAGAAGTGCATGTAAGACTTTCTTCCTCTTCTTATATGACAATATCTGAAGCTCTGTGAAAACTGTTCATAACTTTGTAAACTTTGTTGTACAAACGGGGGGACCTTTCCAATGTACTCAACATACAGACATGTTGCTTTGCTTTGCCATCAAACCATCCTTCGCTTCTCCACTGTAAAATCAACACCTTAATGACGAATGTGTTCATGAATTCCACAAAGATCTTAGTTGGAAACGGTAGAACTTGAAAATGCATTAATCAATATTTTGCAGCACTTTTATGCCACATGGTGATATCAAATAAAAATATTTATAATGAAAAGGAAGAAGTTAATGATTTTTGATAAGGCTGACTTGCATCTCTTCGTTGAAGTGTTTCCTTTAAGACACGAGAAAGACATTATGACCATGTCTGTCTGTCAAAGTAAATAACTATAATCACATCCAACGTATACATTAATCTTTTATTTCTGTTTATATGAGACAATTCCAGCAACAGAAGAGTATTTTTTTCAGTCAATATTTACGTTGCTCACTGAGAGTAAACACTACTGAAGAAACAAGAAAAAATTAGACAGGAAAGGCATGAGGAGAGTCTGAAGCGGCTTTCACTGCCCTTTATTTGTCTCAGTGTGCGTGTCTATTTATGTGTAGTGTTTTGCTGCTGGTCTAATATTGCCTTTTATTTTTACAAGCTCTAGCCTGTTTTTTAAAAAACGTGATGGTCTGACATTAACAAAAGGAACGGGCTGTGTGAAAGCACAAAAAGGGCCCTGTGAGAAAATCTATGCCTCTTATTTCTTATTTTAGCTGAAAATCTGGACAATTTTGCCTTTTTGTAGCTGCAGTGTTTTGCTTTACTGTCACTGCTCTTAAGCTACTTCACAGTCTTCTCTTATTTTACTTAGCCAAACCTGTCCTTATGTGCATGATGTTAATTTAAACTGTGTGCTTGCAGCACAGTGGAACCACAACAAGTGCAACTCCGAGGTAACAACAAACAAATACCTATCATAGCTATCATACCGAACAGTTCTAGCTGATGATAACGGCAGGCAGCAAACTGACAACTTCTGGAGATTTTATTGATTCTATTGTTGAGGACTCCCTTACTTTTCCTTGCAGGTGTTTAACGTAACTCGTAAACAAACTTGTTATTTCTCAGGGAGATGCGGCATCATTTACATAATGACTACAGCTACAGAAAACGCTGTCACATCTTTAGCACTGTATTAGAAAAGTGCAGTGAATTAGCTTGCTTCCCATGTCATGCACCGTGGCAGCCTCAGCACCAAATACAAACTGGCAGGAGTCAGGGAAGTTTTTCTACTGCTGCAAAACATCACTTCACACATCATCACACCTAGCTCTTAATCTTCATGCAGTGTGGTGTGCTCACTTTTTTTTCTCTGATTGGAACCAATTAAACAGAGTACCTCATTTTCATCTCACTGACAGTTTGGAATAGCCTGATTATTAAAACTCTGTTGTCCTCCAAAGTCCTAAATGTTCCCTGGTGTCAAAACAATTCAGTGTGCAAAATTTGTCAGATGGCAAAGTTAGATGGCAGTTGAAAGATGCAATGAAGTGTGCGTCATATCTTGGAAAAAGTAGTTATCACTGGGTATTTGTAACCATGTCAGTAATCTTTTCCCACACTCAGACTCTAGAAGCAGTGTCTCGGCAAGCAAAAATCAGGCAGCAGCTTATAATTACGGCTAACACATTTGACACTGGAGCTGAATTCACTTCTTTCCCTAACCTTAGCTGAATAGTTTTAATTGCCTTACCACAACCCTTGTGTCATCGTGTGTTATTGGTGCCAGTTGAGGAATATTTATTAGCATAGCAATTTTATTTTGTTATTGACATGTTTAAACTTTAAAGAGAGAAAAAAAATGTAGTTGTGCCTGGTTATTAGGCCAACTATGTTAACTGTGCTCGCTTTGCACAGACTTACCCATCATAGTGAATGAAGTAAACTTTGAACATGTACACCAAAATGCTTAGATTAAGAGAAGAGGTTTGGACCACTGTGTATTGCCAGCTTTAAGCTATTCAGCTTGAAGTTACATCCATTTGTCTGGTCATTATTCATATTTTATAGCTGAGATACTTGAATTCATCTCTCAGAATAATCACTTTCTACATTATAGATGCCTCACTATCATAATTCCCATCTGATTTATCAGCTTGTTCCAGCCATTTTTGATTCAGCTTGGAAAAAATACAGGGAATGGCAGTGAATCAAATGACCAGAAAGTATTAGTGTTCAGGGATGCACTGCAGCTTTATTATTATGCCAGTGGTAATTCAGGCTACATCACATGGAATATTTCAGCTCTTTTTTGAAACACCAAGCCTTCCCAATTTCCCTGAGAGGATCAATAGAGTTCATCTTATCTCCTTTCTTCGAATAGCCTGAAGCCTTGTCAGGCATCGTATGGCACGTCTCAACAGCTATTTGATGAGAAATGCAGAGAGGCAATATCTATAAAAAAAGCACTGAAATGAAGCTTGTGGTCAGTTCATACGAATATACGGACAATATTTCCATCAAAGCAAAATCTAATGCATCATCATTATGCAGGGATGCACCCTGACTGACAAAAAATACCTGAGAAAATACAGAGTGCTTCTGTACTGGAGGATTGATAATTTGCACACACATAGCTATTTGTGATTTTTTTCTCTTTTTGTTGTCTGTTTCATTTCTTTCCCATTTCTTGCTGTCTTGTGTGTGTGTGTGTGTGTGTGTGTGAGCGCGTGTGCGTGTGGCGGCATATGATTGTACAGAACAATGGGCTAGTGACAAGAAAGCAGTCTGTTCACTTATGCATAATACCCCCTCGTGAGTCCTTAAGGATCTGCCAAGACAAGTTCAACTCGAGCTGTCAAGCATGCCTGTATAAGTTATCAGGGGGTATGTTATATTTAATAGCTTATCAGCAGCAAAATATTTGTTTTGCTAATGCCTGTAATGTATATTAGATGCGTCTGACAGCAACACAGCTTCTTGTGCAGGCCCACCTTCATTTTCTTCCAGCGTGACTTTCTGTGGTGCTGTACTGACAGTGATTGGAATTGGCTATGTTATATGTGGAATCTGCTCATTAATATATGACAGAGGCTGTCAAATAAACTGAAGTTTTTATTTTATTATATACGTGCATTCTTTAGCTCATGGGAGGCTGAGATCCGAGAGAAAAAAAACATTTGTAGTAAAGATATGGCTAAAGCTGATATTCATAATGAGCATAAATTTGAAGATTAGGGCAAAATACACAATATTACTATTTTTTGTGTGTGTGTTTTGTTTTTATTGTTGTTTTTTATGACCTGGTCTCACACTGAACAAAATTGGTGTTTTTTTGTTTTGTTTTGGGTTTTTTTTCCTTTTTTTTTTTCCTTTTTTTTTTTTACCTTCTGTGATCACCTTTTTTGATATATCTGGCATAATCTGGAAAAATGTACAGTTAAAAAGTTTTACATATTTCTGCATCAAGCAGTCTTGCTTCAGATGCTGACTTTGTGTCATGCTTAAGATCTTTAATTATGGGCTTTAAGCAGCTGGTATTTACTAGCCTTTTGCACATAATTACAACCTAACAATACAAACAAACTGCTCCTAATACTTTAACAATTGCTTGTTTTCAAGTTTATTATATTGAAAATGATGCTACAGCAGCCAACCAAAACCACATGGGAAACAATAATGAGAATGCTTAACAAAGGACTTTGTTGTTCACTTAATCAGAACGCTTTAAATAGTCCATAATTAAAGTTGTGGAATTAAAAAAAAAAAAGTCTAATTCCTTAAGACGTACTGTAGCGATTTCTTTAACTTCACATCCAAATGTTTGTATGTACTCTCAAAATAATAGGAGACTGGTGGGTTTGCAGCAAGGTCAGCACAGCGACAAGCTCGAGTTCCTTTTGTCCGTAAGTGCTGACATTAAACATAATTTATTATATTTATATTATTATTTATAAAGTTGAAGTGGTTGCTATTCTTAAAATTTTCACTAAATCCTAGAGGGGACTCTTAAGTGAGACTATATATACTTTTTAAAAAAAGTGTTTAGTTCCCTCTGATTTCTCCACCAGAATAGGGTTGTGCATTGTTGGTGACTTTTTGGGTGGTGCTTGCATAGTCTTCGTGTGCTCCAGCTTCGGCCCAAATACATGCAGGTTAGCTTAATCTGTTATTACATATGGCCATGGGTATGACTGTGCGCATGGATGGTTGTCTGTCCCTTTGTGTTAGCCATGTGATTGACTTCAGCCTATCTAGGGTATACCCCTCCTCTTACCTGATGTCAACATGAATAGGCTCCAGCTCCGATGACCCTCTGCAGGGCAGAGCGTGTATAGCTAATGGATGGATAGAGCCGGTGGCTGCATTTTTGTTTTCTGCAGGCATAGTTTATTGTGTCCTTTAATCAACAAAACAATGGAGCCATATTTTCGTGACACGTAAGCTGTTAAAATAGTGATGCCACAGAATCCTCTTGTCCTTTTGAGTTGTTTTTGCAATTAACAATGAATCTTATTGACCTTTTAGTCGAAATATGTTATGACAACAGCACCGCACTTGTAAGTGGTGTCAGGCAGTGTGCACGCCGTGGCCAGTGTGACTCTACTTGTTTGAAATAAAAATGTCAACAGTAAATGCAATGCACTTTTCATAGTTTATTTAAACTTTGCAGGGCTTGGTGGAAGGCGCCGCGTGGGAGGGTTTGATCCATAAATATGAAATATGGCAGTTTATTATGCACGCTGCATTCACACTCCATGGTGTAAATGTGGGAACAACTTGACTGAGATTAAGTACAAAATGTGTTTCCAGAAGAGTTGGTTTCTGACGCTTCACACTGAGGCTAAAAGGATCCTGCACTGATGGCTGTTGAGTAGTATGAAAGTTGACCTAGATGGACAGTAAATATCAGCACTTAGAGGCTGTGAGCATAAAAGCACTTTATAATGTGCAAAAATAATGTTGCCATTTTTTTTTTTTTGGTTGTTGTGACAGTCTCTTTTGCTGTGTGCATTACATTTTATTAACTTTAGAATTAGTTATTTCTCTAAATTAATCAACAAATTCCTGTTCAACATTATATGATTGTGTATTCGAGATGATCACATAGCCAAAAGAAAGACATTACTCATAGTCAAGGGACAGTGATAAGGTCCTGTGAGAAACTGAAGGATATTTTGTACTCCTATTTTGGATGCTGTTGCATTTTTAAATAAAAATATGAACAACGTGAACATGTAAAATTCTGCCTTTATTTTTAGGCCTGCAGATTGACAGTACTGCGGGAATAACACATTATGCCATGTGCAGCATGGTGCATCTCATTTTGTCTAATGCACTGTGACATACAGTATAAGCTCCAGAGAATCTTATTTTCTCTCTGAGTGTGTCCTGAGGCTCACATTTTATAATGGCTGCCAGTTCTACATGTCCTCAAAAGGTGGTCCCTCTGTAGTGGTGAAAGGAGGTGTCACAGTGTGAAATTGATACTTGGTCAGCTTTGCCTCATCGAATCACAAAACAACTCATTACCTCAGCTAAGAGTTTGTGTTGTGTATGTGATGAAGTGTATAGTGCACTGTGCGGGTGTGGGCGTAAAAAAATGAATTAAAAGGAAAGTCCAGAATGTATTGCGTGTTCAGAAAGCTGCCTTTTTTTCAAAGTGAATACAGCACCATGTTAGGAAAAAAATTAATCAGTAATTATTAGGTAATGCGAAAGAAAATGTCAAGTGCACAGTGATCAGTAGTTTGACTGAAAATATTGGGCCAGATAATCAGTGATGTCCTAGCTCTGTGTTTTTCAGTAATATTTAAGTTGCGCTTAAGTTGATGTTTTGTTGGTGAAACTGCCAGACTTGTATCCAGCCAGCAGGAACTGCACTTCATGACACTAGATCCAGTCACATAATTATCTATAATGTCAAAGGACAATTTCTGCTTGGTGATGACATTAGACTAATTTGATTCTGATGTTCCATCAATCAGAGTCTACATGCTAACAGCTGGGCACTGTGTTTTGAGCTAAATGCTAACATGCAGGAATCTGTTTATAATGTTTAGAATGCCCACAGCCCTGTGGGTTGTGGCTACTAAAAAACAAGACATCTACTGTATCTTTTTGCCCCCTGCACGTTAAATTGTTGTTTATTTTAATGATTATCTCCTGATGAAGTCAATTTTCCATAATGGAGGTCACGGCTCTTTTTTGGTTTGCTAAGTTTTTGATTTGCAAGTCTTGTCAAGTCAAGTTTTGCACGTCTACTCGTGGTTTCTCTTTGCTGGTTTGCATTATACTCTTTAATCTTAACCAGCTGAACATGCTGGCAGTTCTAAGTCCAGAGGGAACACAGTGAGCACAGATTCACACTTTCCAAACTACAGTGTGACTGTGTGGTATCAGGACAGGGGTGGCGAACAGGGACGTTACTCTGAGAGGTAACAAGAAATGTGATAGTTGTGACTGAAAAGCAGTGTAATCCCAGACTTGTCCCAGAAAGGGTCCGGTGGCCCGTATAGTGAACTGCTAGCTGTGGACTGTGTCCATACTTGCAGAGGGAATTTTTTTCCATTATTCCCTTTTCTGTTTTAATTCACTTTTAATTTAATTTTAATCAATACACTCTTTGGATTTCTCAATCAACTGATGCAGAGGTCATCCAAGTTAATGTTGTGAATGGCAATGGATAAGAAATGGATGTGGACCACCCTCTGCACTACTACTAGGCAGCAGAACACTTTTCATTTTCCCTGCAACAAGGACAGATACAGAAAAGCATACCTGTCTCATACTAAACTATATTTGTCCAGATTTTGCTTTATATTTATATGTTGATTTTGATTTATTGAATTCCTCATTTTATTCTATTTCTGTTTAATTGTGCTCCTAATTTTGTGTATTTATTTACTTTATTTTTGAGCTTTGTTCTGTGATGTTGCATGCAGGGGTGGCGCTAAGATGCATCCATGTGTCCCTGAACACATGGAAGTTGTCATGAAAACGTGCAGTGAATTGTTAGTGGACCTGTGGTAGACGCATGTTTTTCAACCTTCTGAAACCACAGAACGTCCACACCAGTCAGCATGATTTTGCCCAGGCTTACATAGGAAAACGTCCACCTCCAAAAACAGTTTGTCTGTCAGCTGATAGCAACAGTCATATAACATGCAGTGTATTGTCCAGTGCATTTAGACAACACCCTAAAATGTCTGGTCAGCTTCTTCCTGCTGGAAAAACCCAAACCTCAATTCCCGGACATAGTTCATGTAAGTAGGTATGTAACCATAGTATCAGGATGTCTGTTTTCGTATCATGTTTGACTGTGGCAGAAAAAATGGCAACCAAACAAGATGGTCTGGGACTTTTTGCCTTAAGATTTCAGCCAAAGTGGTCACGAAATCAAGGTTTGTACACTTTGCGTAGGCCCCTCCTTAACTTTTGGCTTAACTTTATTTTTTTAAAAAAACATTCAGTTAATATGTTTTTGTTTTGTTTTGTTTTGTTTTGTTTTTGTTTTTATCCCAAGCTAAAATAATGCAACATAATTTTCTTCCGCACCACTCCCAGCCCAAGCCTCCCCCCTAACTTTCTAGCATTTCCAGATACTCAGTAGCTGCTTAGCCCTTCCTCTGGCTGAGTCCCATAGCAAGTTTGGACTGGAATTTCAGGGTACAGGAAAATGTTTATACACTCAGTCAATGCTGAATATACTCTTTCCGTGCATGAATACTCTCTGTGCATTTGAATGGAAGTTGAAAGCACACTCAACTGATCTTTTTTTCGTAATTTCAGAGCAATGGTAGCATTGGTAGCTGTCCAGCTTGTACATCTCTCAGAATTTGCACGTCCATTTACTGATGATTCTTTGGCCTTAGTAGTCAAGCACCACTATTTGATGCTGATTCAGGATTTTTTTTTTCTAGTCAGTCAACTCAGCTCTTCATAGACTCAGAAATGTGAGCTAACCAATGATACCGGCAGCACCTTGGCTTTCATAGAATATATCACTGAAGGAGAGAAAGTGGTGACCTCTCCTGATGCACTAACACTCAAACACTGTTATAACAACTTTATGGGGACCAAAGTTTTTCTGCTGTTGCAACCAACACAAAACAGTACAATTACATGTGGACTGGTGCTTCAAAAGGGTGTTATTGTATCTCAATTTTTGCTATAAATAGAATTGTTATTTATATCAGTGTTTGACTGCATTGTTTTAACAAGAAGATGATCTCTGTCTCACTCTCCACCGTGCCAATTATGCCTAGCCATGGTTGTTGTTGAGTTGTGAAATTTTAACAAGACGATATCTCTGCCGCTTGCCTGTAGTGAGTCATGTTGTTCTTAATAATATAAAATAATTCATTAGACACCTGTATTTATTTCAAAACATCTTTGTTTTGGAGGCATCTTCTTCAGTTTACCTTGGACATAGCCAGAGAATCTCCAATATGCACACCACAGCTTTGTATATGAGTATGGTGATTTTCTGGTTACGCTTTTGGCATCAGTTTGCCTTGGAAAATTTGGGCTCATGTAATTTTGGTTTAGACTCATGAAAATAGAGTCCACTGAGAAAAAATTGACTCATTGAAAAAAAATCCTCAGCAAATCTACAGCAGCATGGCATGTATTTTATTGAGCTAGGGTTGAGGTCTGGACTTTGACTGGGCCATTGCAGCACCTTGATTCTTTGTGTTTTCAGCCATGCGGTCGTAGATTTGCTGGTGTGTTTGGGATCATTGTCGTGTTGCATGGCGCACGTTAGGCTAAGCGTTAGCTGTCACACAGATAGGCTCAAATTTGACTCTCCACCCATCGATTTATTTTCTTAAACACTTATCTAACTAGGGTTGTGGGGCTGCAGCCTATCCCAGCTAAAACTGCGTAATAAGTCACTAATCAGGCATACAGACAGAAACACAGCAAACCGCACTTAAACCTTTGAACTGCGGGAGGAGAACGTATATATTATTCGTATGGTGTGGTATGATCTGCCTACATGATACTGGGTTTACCAGGAAGCTCTCTGCAGTAGCATTTCTGAGACAGTCTAGTTTTAAATCACATTAGAGACAGTCTGAATGACTTTCTCCTATCTGCAGGTGCTGGACACAGTCCAATTTTAGTTCTTGTAAGCCTTTGTCATGGTTGAGTGTGTTATCTGATTTAGTCATCTAAAGATCTGGATGGTTACTTTGGGTTAAGCGTTAAGTTGATTTAGGACCAATCTTACTAACAGATCAGTGCCAATTAAAAAAGTGCCAATTAAAAAGGGAAATCCCCTCCCTCTCAAATGCTGTTATCACTTTCCTGCAATTTTCCCTTCTGTCTTTATATGCCCTCTCCTGACTGTGTCATTACAGACTTCCTTTTAAACATATTGTAAAGGATCTTTCCTGACTAAAGCAAGACTCTCTCCATTTGGAAAGGTCTCAAAGGTCATTCAGAGTGGAATCTCTTGAAAGAATGTAATGATTTAGGCCCCAAGGCTTGAGCGGAGCCTCTCTCCTCTAATTTTTGGGAGAATAGACAGGCTCTGCATACATAACATCCCTACTCCTCCTCAGCACTAACGATAAAGGAGCTGTGTTAACCTTATTTGAATATATGAGTAGGCATGAAGTAACTGTAGTTGTGAATAATCATAACGAATACGCCCTCTGAGAAACAAAGCTGGTGTCGGTACTATTCGATTCAATTCAATTTTATATATATATAGCGCTAAATCACAATAACCGTCACCTCCTTGGTAGGGTAACAACCCCACAATGTTAGAGAGAAAACCCCAACAATCAGGCGACAGTGGGAAAGAAAAACTCCCTTTTAACAGGAAGAAACTTCCAGTAGAACCAGGCTCAGGGAGGGGCAGCCATCTGCCGCGACCGGTTGGGGGTGAGGAGAGGGAGACGGGACAAAAGGCATGCTGTGGAAGAGAGACAGAATTTAATAGCAACTAATGATTAAATACTTAATAGATGACAACACTGTCAACATGTGATCATTTTGTTCTCCTTGTTATTGGGCTTGGTGCAATAAATGCTTTTGCATAAAGCAAACTTGTCTCCTGAGTTCTTCCTGCTCAAGTGTGTTCCCACAAGATTTCCAGAACACGTATAGTAGTGCAGTTTCACATGCATGTTTTTTTATTTTATGTTTTATTTTTTGCTGCCTTTTGGATTCAACCATGTTTCCAAAATGAAGAAACTGAACTTGCAAAACAAGACAAAACAGAGTATATTTTTTGCTACTCCTGCACTTTGAAAAAGTAATCTATTACGTTTTTAATGCGTCTAACTTAAGTTAATGAAACAGGCATTGTGTGTATGGCTTGCCAACACACTCCAAAATCACTCACTTGTCTCCAGATTTAGATCTTAACTGGCACCAACAGCGCATGGCCCAGACTTTGGCATCTCCACTTACTGCCATTCAAATGATTTTAAGATTTACTGATCAAGTTTAAAGTTCAGTGGGGGTCTGGCCCTGAGCTACATTTCTGACCTTTAAGAAGCCTACGAGGCTGAGTGCTCTCTCAGATCGTCAGACAGGCCACTCCTGACTGCTTTTGAGTCTGAAATCAAGAGGCAACCAAGCACTTGCTGCGAGAGCTCCTATACAGCCAAATACCCAGCTGGAGAAACTGAAGCCCACTGAGTCAACAGTGCTTTTTATAAAGCAGCAAAAATGTTAGAGGAACACGCAGTGGAGAGTACAGGGCAGATGCAAATGGCATTACCTCTTTCATGTTTTTTTCTTTTGCAGAACAAGAGCTTGAAAAACAAGCTACTTTCGGGGAACAAACTTTGTGATGCCTATGCTGAGGAGGTAAGAATTTTCAATTAGTACATTCTGTTTTACCTCATGCATAGTTAATATTCAGCTCCAGCTACTTAATTGTCTATTATTCGTAGAAAAAGTACAGTTTGTAAGATATTGAAGACATGCTGTGAGCAAGTAGTCTTAACAAAGCACAAACAATTTTATGACCGAGAAATGTAATGTGATTATCTTCAATTTACTGCAAAGCATTAACATATTTATAATTGTTAAAATAATTGAATGTTTGTATTTTTTTTGATTTATGGTTATTCACTACCATTTAGCTCATTAGTTGCTGCTATAATCAGAAAACGTGCAACCTGTATGTGGTGAAAGAACCAGCTAAAGGTTAAAAATGATCCATTTTTGTCTCCCTGTCTCCCACTTCCTCACACACACACACACACACACACACACGTACATAAGCACACAACCTTTGTTTTGGCTGCCCAGTGAATCTCAGAACAACTTGTCTCTAAGTGTGAGCTTTTTGATGGCTGTGCAGTGCAATCTGAGAAACTCGGGTTGTGGTGAGAGCAGCTTTGAGTGCATTTGGTCTGTGTCATTTTTGCTGTCACTTTTCCTCTTCTTCGGCTCTGCTTCCAGTTTTTACAGTCAGCAGTCTCCACCAGGTCCACATCCTTAGTGAGGCCTTGAGCTGAGCTTTGAACTGCCAGTGTTGCCTTCCTGATGGCCAGCACTCGTGCTATAATTTAGCCATGCAGGATCTTACAAGGCAGTGGATCCTACAGGCATCCTGATGACATGCTCAAGTCACTGCAGCTGGTGTGTAATTGTGGGCTTTATAGTTATGCACTCATGCAGTTGGTAAATCCAAGCTTTTCCTGTATTCAGGCTACAGTATGTGGGATGACTTAAGATTTTTACTACCTAGTGCAATGCGGTGATATGGACAGCTTGACAGATGACACTGTGTGGGGATAGAGAATTTCTTGAGAAAAAGACCGTAGGCTAGACCTCCTTAAAGGCATCTGAGGCTTGTTTGATCAGTGCTGCAGATGATTTTATGAAGGTTTTTGAGCGACAGAATGATTTCAGGTAAAAATGGCAGGGCAGCTATGCACCCTGGCAGGTATGAGTATGGAATCTGTACACTTAAAAAAAGAGGCTTCTAATCTCAATGCTTCTATTTCACAACAGGAACCCAAGCATGAAGATATTGTCCTTCCAATCCTTTAATATAGAATATTAAAGTCCGCTATTGTCACCATACCTGAGTTTTATCATTTTAACTGACTGAATTAGGCAATTTGAGACTGTGAATTATTAAGTTCGAATCCTACATTGTGGTTAACAGAGAATATACAGATGCAGCAATTTTTTTGTTGTTTTTTTTTGGACATATGTCTTGAACACCGTCAGCAATAATGGACTAAAGTGTCACACTGAACCGTGTTACACGCTGAAGAGCTTTTCATTGACCTCAAAGTCAACCCCAAGACTAAGGTTATTCTTGAGTCCCTACTGAGATGTAGGAAATTGGTGTTGAAAATTACAGGCCCTTTTCCTTCTATAAATCTTCCAGCTGTAGATCCCTGACATTTCACCAGTTAAGCTTATCCAAGCCATCATCACATATTCAAACTCGGAGATGTTTGATGGCACATTTTACTATGAAGCCTGTCTGATTATACCACTTCGGGGAAGTGTTGGAAAGAGTGCAAGTGCAATGAAGAGATACTGATTGAAGTTGTGGGTCACTCTATACTGAGCCAGACTTTTCATGCAACAGCAAATGCAGTCATCAAAATGGTGAGAAATTACATGCTTGTAGTTAATATACCATAATATCCCATCCTCAGTCCTCTGTAATTCTGAGTTCCATTCTGTGCCAGCCTGATTTTTTTTTCTGAACATCTATCATCAAGGCTAGTAGACTTTGAGATCTTTAGGGAGCAAATAGACTTTTCGTGACCACAGGTAGATAGAGGTCATTGTCTTCAATTCCTTTGGGAGACTTTAAATGGTGAAGTAAATCAGCAAGAAGAACACTGTTCCGTGTGCCTTCTTCAATCCCAGAAAGTTATTTATGTTTAAAAGGGTGCAATCACACTGTAATGATTGTGGAGTGAAAGAAAGTGATGGATTCTAAAGCTACAAAACAAATTGTCAGGGGTAATTGTGAACAGCATTATTAAAAGTTTGTCTGGTGTCTGGCAAGAAAGTTATACTTACTCAAACATCTTTATTGTGTTTAAATTCTGATATACAGTAACGGGGAAAAGTCTTCAGACATGACTTATTTCTGGGAAACAGATACAGCGATTCATTGAAATATGTGTAAGCATACATGGAAATACAATGTGTACGGCAAAAACAGAATTTGTAAAATTCTGAAGTTAAAGTTTCAAAGTCAATATTTAATATGACCACCTTTATTCTTCAGCACAGCCTGAACTCTCTGAGGCAGTTTTCTTGTTATATCTTTAAGTAGTCTTCAGGAATAGTTCTCCAGGATTCTTGAAGGACATTCAAAGCTCTTCTTTGGATGTTGGCTGCCTTTTGTTCTGTTCTATGTCAAGATGATCCCACACTGCTTCAATAATGTTGAGGCCCAGGCTCTGGGGAGGCCGTCCATGACTGATAGTGTTCCACTGTCTGTTTTTCTATCCAGGTATGTTTTTACTGCATTGCCAGTGTGTTTGGGATCGTTGTCATGTTGAAAACGCTGCTGCCAATCAGATGCTTTTCAGATGGAATTGCATGGTGGATCAATTACTTTTTTTAGTACTTTTTTGGATTCATAATGCAAATTTGACAAGATCCTCAAAACCACTGGCCGAAATGCAGGCGCAAACCATGACAGAGCCTTCCTCCTGTTTTACAGATGGTTGTAGACGCTCACTGCTGGACCTCTCGCTGTCCTCCTCCATATATATTGACAGTGATTCGTCACTCCATAAGACCTGTTGCCAGTGATCTTCAGTCCAGTTCTTGTATAATGTGGCAAACCTCAGCCTTTTCTCCTTGTTTCCCTTCCTTAAGAATGCCTTCTCGACAGTCACCCTTCTACTGAGGCTTCTGCAAACACTTGATGGATCAACTGAAGGGTCTCTCAGGTCCTGTGTCAAGTCTTTGCCGGATTCTTTTCATATTTCTTAAGGCCTTGACTTTTAGATAGTGATCATCAGCTTTACATAGTTGTCTCGTACTGCTACTTCTTTTGTCCTCCACTGGTCCAGTTTTCTTCAGATTTTTTTGAGGACACACTGCATATCATGCCAAGATACGTACAGTAAGCCAAGATTTCAGCTCATGGCTCTTTGAGAATCACCGTGTTGGTGCAAAAATACAATTTTGTGCCTGTCAAATTGTGTTATCGTTGGTATAAAGAAATGGGAGCAAATTATGTGTTTTGTGACAGGCTGCTACCAAAGATCCTAAAGATAGAGTTGAAAATTAGTTTTTTGCCAAGTTGTCTATTGCGTGTAGACGCAGCACTGGTTCATCCCTTGAGTTAGGTTTTTCTTCTGCTTGAGCGATTCAAAGGTCAGTATTAAGTGTCTTAACAAACAATAAAAGACATTCCTAAGAGAATGGTTTTATACAAGGACTGGATTGAAAATGAGTGAAAAAGCAGCCAATGTCCAAAGGAAAACTGTGAAGGGGCTTCAGAAAGCTGGAGAACTACTGCTCAGGACCAAAAATCACAAGAAAGTCTGGCTCATTGAGAGCATGAGGAATGAGGAGTAGCTTGAGACTGAATGCTCCTTCTGTGTATAACTTTGATGTAATTATTTTATTATTAACTATTTGTATTGATTATTCCCTTTTTACTGTGTTTTATACAAGTCATGAATGTGAATACCTGCCCAAAACATCATAAAGTTGTTCTCTGAAGAGCATTATGTAATTGTTGCCTAGAAATGATGGTTTTGTCTTCAAAGATCTTCTTTGTTAAGTTTTTTTCAAAGCACTGAGTCTGGGTTTTTTTTTTTCTCATTTTCTTTCCTTTTTTGTGATAGCTTGTGATAGCATCTTTGAATCTTAAATCAATTCTTTGACGCGATGTCCAAGAACTGAGATTAGGCCTTTTTTTCAGCTGACCTCAGATAAACTTTCTAGGAATGAAGTCCATTTGTTTTGCACATGATACATTTTGGGATTTTGTATGAGTAAACAGCAGCGTGACGTTTTGTGTGATTTTTTTGTTCTCATCTTGAGAGCTGTGAGTGTTGGGAATTACTGTATTGTATATTGGAATGCATTTCATTTGGTGTGGTAATCGTTTTTACAAAGCTGATTTAACTTGTACTTGGGTTTTTCTTGCTAAGTGAGGTGGAGGATCAGCCTCACATAGCAGCAGCTATGCTCTTAATCCATGTGGTGTTGTGAAAACTACTCAGCCAAAAAGACTTTGGATTACATGTAACAACACTGTAAGGCTTCTAGTGATATGCATGAACTGATCCTACAGTCTCCCTTACTATAAACTTGGTGACTTTGTACTTATGATTTACTCATCAACAAACTGACTAATAAATTAAAGAAAATATCCGTAAAAAAATATACACTCCACTGGTCACTCTATTAGGTACACCTTGCTAATACCAGGTTAGAATCACTTTTGGCTTCAGAACTGCCCATATTCTTCATGGCACAGATTTAACAAAATGCTGGAAACATTCCTCAGAGATTTGGGTCCATATTGACATCATAACATCACACAGTTGCTGCAGATTTGTCAGCTGCACATCCATGATGTGAATCTCCTGTTCCACCACATCCCAAAGGTGCTCTGTTGGATTGAGATGTGGTGACTGTGAAGGCCATTTGAGTACAGTGAACTCACTGTAATGTTTAAGAAACCGGTTTGAGATTATTTGAGCTTTATGGCATGGTTTGTTATCCTGTTGGAAGCAGCCATCATAAGCTGGGTCCACTGGGGTGATAAAGAGATGAACATGGTCAGCAACAATACTCAGGTAGGATTTAGCATTTTTTCCAGTCTTCTGTTGTCCAATTTTGGTGAGACCTTGTGAATTGTAGCCTCAGTTTCCTGTTCTTAACTGATAGGAGTGGCACATGGTGTGGTCTTCTGCTGCCGTAACCCATCTGCTTCAAGGTTCAACTTGTTGTGCATTCAGAGATGCTATTCTGCAAACTTTGGATGTAACAAGTGGTAATTTGAGTCACTGTTGCCTTTCTATCAGCTCAAAATCAGTCTAGACATTCTACTCTGACCTATGGCAACAAGAGAACTGATGCACATTGTATATTTTCTCTTTTTTCAGACCATTCTCTGTAAACTTGAGAGATGGCTGTGTGGCAAAAACAGACCAATAACCATGTCACACTCAATGTCAGAAATCACCTTTCTTAACCATTCTGATGCTCAATTTGAACATCATCAGGTCATCTTGACCATGTCTATGCATGCCTAAATACACTGGGCTGCTATGTGATTGGCCGATTAGATGAGGGTGAACAGGTGTACCTAACAGTGGCCAGTGAGTGTATTTTATGCTCTTAGTATGAAGGGAAAGCACTTGATTAAGTACAAAATACTTTTGTTTATATACCGTGCCTTATTTTGTCTAAAGTTTTGTATCTGAAATTTGTGTGTACGGTATCCATCCATCTTCTTCCACTTATGTGGGGCCAGGTCACGGAGGCAGCAGCCTAAGCAGAAAAGTTCCCCAGCCACCTCCTCCAGCTCGTCCAGGGACCCCAAGGTGTTCCCAGGCCAGCCGAGAGATATAATTTCTCCGTGTCCTGGGACTACCTCAGGGCCTCCTCCCAATAGGACATGCCTGGAACACCTCACCCAAGACGCCCAGGAGGCGTCGTAGTCAGGTGCCCGAACCACCTCAACTGCCTCCTTTCGATGCAGAGGAGCAGCGGCTCAACTTTGAGCCCCTCTCGAATAGCTGCACTCCTCACCCTGTCCCTTAGGGAGAGGCTAAACTGATACTTTTTTACTATTTTAAAGATACACTTTTTGGTATTTTGAGTCCATTAGAGGGAGCAGGGTAATGACATGGGGCATAACATAAAAAGTTAGAAAGTACTGTAAGTTGAGTTGAGAGAGGCTAGTACCAGGGCATATTGGTTGAAGTTTTTGCAAGAAAAAATATTTAAGCCACTTAATTATTCATCAAAGCAGTTGCTTATTAATTCTCTGATCAGAGACTAATTGATTAACTTTTGTAGCTTCAGCACAGGGGAAAATACTTTTCTCTACTCATATAAGCATGTTATGTATAAATTTTGGACATGCAGGTTTGAGGCTTTCATCACTCCATTAAATTATAATGCCATCATATGCAATTCTGAAATATTAAGCAGGCACCAGGCTTCATGTTTAATCATGTTCTGCTATAAAATACAGCTATAAAATAACAAGTATAAGTGTCAGCGTGTGTGAGAGTGCTGCCAAGTCAGTAGATCTGTTCATTCAAACTCGTTTCTTCCATCTGAGCATAAGGAGCAGACAACTCCATTCGATGTTATGAGGGTTAATAGGGCTAATTAGACTCTTGGCTGTGTTATTCAATTTGCCTGAGCATCACTGAAAACAATTCATTGACGTGTAATCATTTGCACCAAATTGATTTTAAATGAATTAGAATATTTCAGTAAATGTGCCTTTACTGTATTTCATCATAGGATAAGATTTTATTTTTGATTCGCAAAAACACTGGAAGTACGATAACGGAATTAACACTAGAACTCCAAAGGTGGTCATTTTGACCACAATACATTATTTACATAAATAAATATGACAGTCAACTAAAGATGGTTGTGGCCATGGTCATAGGTATCACATTGACTATATGCATATACAGCGTAATTTGGTGAAATTAGATGCTTTTTGATCCCTGATAGCTACCACTTGCTGCTCACTGTTGATGGGCAAAGTGTCATTCCTGGTGTTGTCATGAACTTGAAAAAGGTGACTGGACTTTATTTAAACCCCAGTGGGGGTCGTCCCCTTTGGTGCTGGTTGTTGACCCATTGGTGTCTTCATCATCACATGAGCCAAGGTGTGAAAAAAGTGTGTGGGTCATTACCACAAAGGGTTTCTTGTGAAACCACTGTGACACCTTGTTACTTCAGGTGACCTGAAGTAAGGTGTGAGTGGGGTTTGAGGCACCTGTAACGATCTCTGGGCTGTATTGCAGGAAGCTGACAGCTGGTATCATAAACCACCACCTCTGTTCAATGACGGTCGTTCACAGTGGACATAGATGGCCTCTTTCACTCCTCTTTCAAACCGTATTTGTTCTCGGTCCAAAATATGAACAGCTGCATCCTCAAAAGACATGTGGTTATCCCAAATGGGCCTTCATCAAATCAGTGAAGATGTGCAGGAAAGAAAGTCAGATACCAACTAGGAAGAGAGAGAATGACAAATGGAGCGACATTATCTCTTACGTAACAGGTTTGTCAGAGAAATGCAGGAGAATTTTCTCCAAGCGTGACATCACAGCCACACTCTAAGACAAAACTGGTCCCAAGGACAAAACTCCCAAACACAACTCCATCCTAATGTATGCTGTGCAGTGCAGCAAAGAGTGCTCAGACCTCTACATTGGAGAAACTAAACAGCCACTCCACAAAAGCATAACATGGAAGGGCCACCTCAGCACAACAAGACTCAGCTGTACTTCTGTACCTAAAGGATGAAGGACACTCTTCAAGGATGCCAGCATTGACATTTTGGGCCAGGAAGACGGGATAGTTTGAAAGAGGAGTAAAAAAAGCCATCAATGTTCACTGTGAACGACCATCACCGAACAGAGATTGTGGCTTACAACATCTGTTGTCAGCTACCTACAGTGCAGTCTTTTTTTTTTCTTTTTTTTTGAGGGG
>JAVDPK010001432.1:1093094-1116050 GCA_034780415.1 Cichlasoma orientale | reverse complement strand
GATAAACATCGCGTTATCACGAGAAAACCATCAGAAAAAAGTTTATAGGTTCCATGGCCGTTCTCGGCTTCCGTACTATCAGTGTTTCCTTCAGTCGACAACTTTTGTTACCAGCCTTCGGAATGGAAGGACCACCAAGAAAGGAAGCAGAAACTCTGAATCTGACTCATGTCTCAGCTCTAAGCTGTACACGCTACAAACATGCATGTTCCCCTTGCCTTTCCCAACTACGTCATGAAAAAAACATTAGAAGAACTGAGAGTGACTTCCCCCGTGTTTCCCTGTGAGACAGCATTTGTGGCAGAGGAGCCACCATATTCAAGCTTCCACAATTTACTCTACATCACTACACTAAAATTACCCCTAGAGCTGATTCTTTTCAAGCTTAGAAAAAACAGATGTCGTCACACGCCTCATCTAGCAGAGTGGCCAGTACCCCACTCAACCCACACCTCTATAATGGACTCAGCACAGAAATATGAAGCTTTAGACTTGGGGGCACTAACCCTGAAAGTCAGCATTTCTGGGTCAGTGCCGTTGCGCCTGCAGTGCTCAAAGGACTATCCACTGATGATGCTCTTTATAATGGATGTAATGGCCTTTACTATAAAGCTGCACACAAACACATGGATTTAGATCTTTTAGACAACAAACTAATATTGACTTTCTTTTTTTTTTAATTTACTTTGGAGCCAGTTCACGTTGGACTCCTGATTAATCAATGCTGTAGATCATTCATTTATTACTCCCTTAACTTCTTGGAAAAAGTTAAATGTTTTGTATCTGATAGAATTTAACAGTGTTTTTTTCAGAAGCAGCGGGGTGAGGGGCGGGTATCTGACAATATGTCACCAGCCTCCAGAAATACCTTTTAGTTCCCCTTGTTTTTAAAGTCATTCAGATGTGTATGACTGGATATCTTCATTTGCCACAAAGAGATTTAATAAGGATTTTATAAAGCTTTTTGACCATGAACTGTTCTCTATTACCTCAGGACTCCATTTCAAACAAAGCCCAGTAGCTACAAATGACTTTGTGCAACTGTGTCAAACTCTCACTGTATGAAAAAAAGACCTCCTGATAGTGAGATCTGATTCTTTGGCTTCAGTGAAAACTCACAGTACTGATTGTTGCTCTGTCCTTGAGTGTCACTGCATGACTCATCTGTCAGAAAGAATTTAAACACCGTTTCTAGTGCGCCGTTGAGTGGTAGAAGTGGCAGACATGTTCATCATTACAATTACCACTTTAGTGGCAGAAACTGACATGAAAATGAGATGAAATCAGTGAACATGCCAAGCGTCCACACTTTGTCAGAAAACTCACCGAGGCGCCACGCAAGTTGATAATGCTTACCAAAAACTATTAATCAGCCACATCAACACTCTAAAATTCCATCCACTTGAGAGATACCCAGAGATTGGAGGTGCTGTTTGTTGGGTTACCTGACCTTGGGTGTTTCAGAATGTAAGTCGATGTAGTCTATCATTTCCAGAGGCAAGTGAGACATCCAATAAAAGTTTATAGCTCAAAGTCCATCAGCAAGGCCAGTTTTACACAGTCTGCATGTAAATGATCCCAGTACGGGTTTCTTTTGATGAGTTTATCAATAATAAAAGACTTCTCAGAAGAAGTTCCGTTGATCATCATAAGGAGTTATATTGGTTCATTTGCTAAAAACAGCCCTTTTGTGCGGATTAAAGTGTTAAAAAAATTATATCCTTTCTAATTCAGACCCTTCACTTTCATGTAGTACTTAGGTAGAACACCTTCGGTGGATTGGCATTTTGATGTCTCTTCCGAATTATTTTACGTTGCTCTGCATTAATCTTTTCATTCATGAGTAGTCTCCCAGTCCATATTGTGGAGAAACATCCCCACAGCATGATGCTGCCACCACCACGCTTGACCGCAGGGATGATAATAATGAGGTGACACTCAGAGCCTAGTTACTTCCACATACGCTTTTTGGAACTGTAGCCATATTCATTCCATGAGATCAAAGGATTTTGCCTTTATGGTTGGAGACTTTTTCAGGTACTTTATGGAAAACTCCTAGTGGGCTGTCATACAGGGAGGATTGGCTTCTATCTGGCTATTCTACCATAAAGGAATGTGCACTGAATGTGCTTCTGTAAGAGTCAGCCATTTCCACAAAGCATTACTGGGATGTCTGTCACATTGACCTTGGTTCTTGGTTGCTCACCTGATCAAGGACCTTTGTTCCCAAAAACTCTGTTTAGCTGGGCGGCCAAGTCGATGTTGGCAGACAATTCTCTCAGTGCCATGGCTTAGTTTTCATTGTGACATACACCATCAACTCTAAGACTTTATATAGATTATGTTCATTCAGTTAGATAGAGGTGGACTCAAATTAAGCATCTCATGGAGCATTGTTATGAGATTATAGAATTTTAGTAAATTCACCAAAACAATTAGTACCTCAGCTGCTTCAAAGAAAAAAGTCAAGCTATTGTTGTAGCCTTGGCGAGTGCAGTGTCTGTTCCACAAAAACTAGCATGTTCAAATTCACACCATAGATGCATGTACTAAAAATTTTAGATGAGATTCCATCTCAAACTGAAGGTCAGAGTTCAAGTTTTCTGAAAATTTTGTGAACACAATAACTTGAAAACGATGTTACCTAGGAAGTTCAAATTCACACCACAAGTGCAAAATGGTCAAGCTAGACCCATCAAACTTCACACACTTATTCTCTGACTTTACTCTAACAACACCGTGACACGTGCGTGTGTGTCAAGCGTTATAATACATATTTTAAAAAGTAAGAACAAAAGTGATGATCTGCAAAATAACAAAGAGGAGCTTCAGTACTTGGTGCTATAGATTTTTGTTATTGATATTGCTAAAGATATCAGGTGGAGCTGGAGAAGTGCTTTATTTGCACAGTACAAAGGGAGCTCAGCTGATTCAAAACTCATGTCTTTCTGCAGGGACAGCAGCTAATGGACTTGGAGCACAAGTTAACTGTGGCCAAGGAGGAACTGGAGAAGACTGCACTGGATAAGGTGAGTAGCAGGGATGGGGTGTCAGCAATGAGTAATAATTATTGAATGAATAAATGATGTGAAGTAATATTAGTTTTCATAAAGACTTGTTTTAGAGTGTGGAACTCTAATGATGAAGGTTAAGTGTAGAAGTTTAATAGCATGGTTGTCATAGCAATTTTCTCATCGCAACCTTGAGCTTCAATACATGCACACACATGCACACACATTTATTTTGTGGGGGTGTCATGTTGTTCACTGGATGTGCTAAGCTGAATGAGTTAAAATTGGATGGGGAGAAAATAACTGATAAAAGAGATATTGATGGCAAAGTTAAGCTAATAGTTTGTTTATTATTATTGATTAAAAGCAATTTTTGAATATGCATTCTTTCGAATTGCTCTATTGACTTCTTACTCTTTATGTCTGGCCTAACGATGCCTTCAAGCTTTTCTGAAATCACTTTAAAGGGTGCGCTCCTATGGCTTTAAGGTTTAAGTAAATTTCTCATATGGATGGAAGGCAGCATGGAGCGATTCAGAAATGTTCTTGTGTGTGTGTGTGTGTAATCTTGTTTGGGGACAGGAGTCTCAGCTGAAGGCGTTGAAGGACACAGTTCACATCTGCTTCTCAGCCGTCCTGCACAACCAGCCCAGCAGCAGTCACAGATTTCCCACCTCCCCCACCCACTTGTTCAGATACTCATCGCTCATCAACAGCTCTAGAGTCACCTTTCAACAGCCACATGCCAAGGTAATTCAGAATCCAGCGCAGTTTGATTTAATTTAATGTTTTTCAAAAAGATGGACTAGATTTTGTAGAATTCCAGCTATTTTATATCTGTGTGAATCTGCTCGATTTAACAGACCCTGTATGCACTGAATAATAAGAATGTTTCACTGTAAGATGTTCAATTGCTCTGCCAAGATGTCTCAAGTAGGGTTGTCACGATACTAGAATTTCAAACTTGATCGTCAATACCATTTTTGATACCACAGGGGGAAAAAATTACAAAATTAAGAGGCATAATTATTTTCTTAAATGAAGATTAGAACAATGCTGGTTCCTGCACATGTATTCATCTACAGCCCTGTTTATTCCCAGTGCTTCTGGTGACATGGCGCCATATTTTCTTTGCTGATCAAATAGTTGTTAAGGTAGACTACTAACCTCTCAAAATTCCTCCTAAAGACCTTTAAGATGCTTTTCCAAGTTTGTTGAGCTACTTTTCATGTGTTCAGCTGCAAGTGAGGGGAGGGGCTGTGTGGATGTCTGCAGCATGTCAGCTGGAGGAGGTGAAGGTGGCACTGTTGGTATCAAAACTCTTACAAATGAGTATCTAATCCAGGAACAATTTTTAATATAAATTAGTATGCGAGTATAATTTTTTCTGACAACCCTACTTGCCTACAGTACTGGGGGGAAAAAGTACCATCATGTTTTCAGAATTTTGGTATTGAAACGTTTCATTAGCGTCTATTCTGGTGATATCCTTAGTCTCAACATTTTCTAGTATTTATACAGTGTGCTATATTAATGTAGTTTGTCAAAGAGTAAATAGACCTTTTAATACAGTGACTCTACAAATTCAAATTTATTGTGGTTGCAACAGCCTTTCTGTAAATATTTATTAGTACACGTTCAGTCTTCTTGATTCTAAACTTGCTCAGAAAACCATTAAAAGCATCTCTATGCAACAGTCAAGAACGTTTTCACTTTTATTTATTGTAATTTCATATTTATTAAAGAAATATTTGAAATATTGTAAAAATCATCATATTCGAGTACTTATATTTTTTATTGTCTAATAAGGAAGCTTGCGTTGAACATTGCAAACCCCATGGCTTCTGCTTATGTCATTTAGATATAAATATACAGAGATATTTTTTCCTGACTTTGCTATAAAAAAACACTCTTTTAAACCTGGCTTACGTATAACATACAATATATTTGTAAGTATTCTGGCTCTGTTTGTTTGATTTTTATTTACAGGTATGTTTTGATATGAACTCAGTCCTGAAATAAGTTATAAAAAAATTAACTGCTGGCTTCTACTCTCACGATAAGCTGTCACTAAAATCAATTTTGAAAGTCTCAAACTAAATTTTAAAATTCGACTTCTACTATTATAGTTTGACTGAAATCACAGTCTTCTGATAAAGTAGCAGTGAACATTTATTATAGCTGTAATTAAAAGAAACCAGAGTAACAGAATTTGTGCCATGGAGCCATGTTCTAATCATGTTTGAACAATACTTTTTTTTTTTTTTTTCTGAGGCCACTTCATTCATAGTGGTCTTGAATGAATAATTCAGGCTGAATACAAAATGTAATTCTACAGGCCTTTCATGTTACCGGAAGCATGACCAATGGGCCTTTTTCACAGCTGACATTTTGACTTACCATACCAGGAAAAGCAAAGGTGTAATTAATACCACTAACAATGGCATTTAAGTACATCACCAGAAGGTGTGTCAGAGAGACCGTATGCAAAATAATAGTGCCCTAAAACATGTCAAGCTTTAGTCACATCTGCTGCTTTTTTTCTTTTTTCTTTTTTTTTTTTTTTTGCTCTGGTATGTCAAAGTATTCTGTAAGTATTGGGTTATACCTCTTAATCTTTTAATTCAGGTATTTTCAGTTCCATTGCCAGAGATGTATAAAATCAAGCACCTAGCCAGGAAGTCTGCTTTTATAAACATTTGTGAAGGAACGGGTCATTCTAAAGACTTAAATGAATTAGAGCGTGGTGCTGTACTAGGATGCCACCATTGATACAAGTCAGTTTGTGAAATTTTATCCCTCCTAAACGTTCCACAATCAACTGTAAGTGGTATTATTGCAAAGTGGAAGGGTTTAGGAATCACAGCGACTCAGCCAGGAAGTGGGAGGCCACCTAAAGTTATAGAGCCGGGTCACTGAGCGCTGAGGCACGTGATACATAAAAGTTGTCAACATGCAGGAGACTCAGCAAGTGCAGAGCTCCAGACCTCCTCCGGCTTGAACATCAGCACACAAACGGTGTGCCGCGAGCTTCATGGCATGGGTTTCCAGGTATAATGTGTTGGTGGCCCAGTGCTTTTGTCCATGTAGTGTATCTGTATATGATGAAAATGATTTTGGCTTTGACTTTGTCTATGTGATCTCTTTGATTGTCAGTGACCCCAGTCCAAACAAAGCCATTACAGCATCTTCAGAAAAATAGGATAAAAAAATTTGATAAGTTTCCTTTACAGAGCAAAAAGTAAAGTGGAAAGAAAGTTGGATTTGGGATATGCTTCTGTAATGGTGCAGTATAATTTTCCCTCTGACTTTCCAGATAAGATAAAGCAGGCTGCAGGTTTTTTTTTTTTTTTGCCTCTTCTCTTTGTGTAAACACTTTCAAATTGAAATTCATTTCACACAGAAACTCCCAGCTTAGTGACATCATGGAATATAACTCTGTGCCAAAATATTCACCTCACCGCACATCAGAGCACGCATAATGCACTGTCTGCGATATGAATTTAAGAGTTAGGCGATTATTACCTCTTTTTCAAGTGGCTATTTGTCAATCTGATGCCCTGAGTATCATTCTCTAGAGAGAAATAGGCCTGGAAATAATTACTACCAAATATAACAGTGGGGCAAACACACTTCCAGAGGTTGTTCAGAATAATAACATGTCTAAATCAAGCAGCAGTCTAAATATTTATGTTAGTCTTTGTATTCTATTCTATAGCTTCTGAAGTAAAACACTGTTATTTCAGTGCTTTGTGGGATTTTTTTTTGTATGTTGGACTTGCTCTCTATGAAAATTATTAACTCAATGTGACACAGTCCTTGTTTGGAGCCTCTTAAAGTCAGGGTCACAGCAGACTCAACTAAGGGCTCAGGATTTAATCCTTTTTAGGAGTAAAACAAGGTGACTTCCAAGAGGATTCATTCCACAAGTAGGATTATGCTTTTGGTGAGGATATTGCGTCTTATTTTTCTACTGAACCACATTTTAAGACTAATGACAAGTGTCAAATTTCAATGGCATTTTGTTCTTCAAACATTTCCACAAGTATTTTTGCGGCTTTGTGCACATGAATAAAAAGATATACAACTCATATACAGCTGAATATACATATCACATTTATTTCTTGAAAAGATATTTTATAGTACCCCTGGCTGTTTTACCCCCTGCCGAGCAGTCATGTCAACCGCAATCAGAGATTGTGTTAGTTCTGATTTCTGAAAAGCAGTCACTGCAGTCACTTTGAAATCATCAAGTCGGCCACAGCGCCGCTGTGTCTTATCTGCCATGATACTGGTGAGCAATTCTGGCTTTAAGAGGCTTTTCTCTCCTCAAAGCAGTCACAATTTACTCTGTGTCTCTTTCGTGGGTGCCTAAGAGATTTGACATGCCATTTAAAGGATTTTTTTTTTTGGTATTTTTCTTTATTTTATTTTTTTTATCATGCTTCAGGAATACCATCCATGCCACTGTCATCACAGGAAACAAGACTCTGACACCTTCTGTTCACATTTACATTCTGGTTGGTGTTTACAGTGAAATTTATTTTAATATGCATTTGCATCATATCTTCATTTCAAAGATGTAGCCCAATAAATACAAGTACACGAGCAAAATCAGCTTCATATAAAAGAAAAGTCAAGTAAAGGAAATTCAAGAAAGGTGTGGGCTGATTTTTTTTATGCTAATGAAGTCTTTACTTCCCACTTCATTAGCATACAAATAGCAGCACTTCACTTGTGAGCAGTTGCTAGCTTCATTATCTCCTGTTGCTGTTGTACACTTGACGGGCTGTCTGATAAATCTGAGCATGCCCTCACAGGAAAAATTACTGGGGTGCTCCATCTGTCCACTCCGCCTGTATGTGTAGAGGTGGGTCAGATCCCATATAAGTCAATGCCAAATGTATCTCATATTAAGCAGAAAGGGGGAAAAAGACATAAAATAAAAGAGCTAAATGTTCCACAGCTGAGGAGACAAATGTCAAGAATTTTGCTCTTAGAATAATTTGGCCTTCTTTATTATTCTTAATAACAGCATAAAAGCTGTTGGTTAGTGTTATTATTATTATTTCTTTGACCCTGGTTTCTTTTATAGTTTTGGGCCACGTTTAAGATTGTCTAATTGTAGCTTGAAAGTGCGTTACATAAAATACCTTACTCTAGAAGGCATCCCTGTTGGTTTGCCGCTGTTTCATGTCTTTCGTTTCCTGGCCTTACTTTTCATCTTTTAATCCATGTGAAGCAGAAACAAATATGTGTTCTGTGTGTCACATCATAGAAAAATGTGTTAACCACCCTGCCAAATTTGAATGTTTATAAAAATGAGTTTTCAAGAAAAAAACCCACAAAAACAGCAGCAGTCTCTGCTCTGAAACACTGGAGGCTTGCTAACTGAGGGCCGTGATTGACAGCTCCTACATCTGCTTAAGTGGACGACACTAAGCTGGCAAATGGAGCTAAGGTCTTTTTTTAGCTGAACCACAAAGCCAAGGGGGCAAAATTTCAATGTACACTGTGCCGTAGACGTGGTATATTTTTTGTCACTTTGCAGTTCTTACTACAACGTGTACTAGCGTGTCCTGCTGATGACAGTGTAATAGTCAGCTCTCAACCAGTCTCAGGTCTTCACATTATCAATCCAAGTCTTCTTCACCTCACCATTCTTAAGAAATTTTAAATAAGAAGCACACACTTTTCTGCCAATTCTGGCATCCAGAGAATACCAGCTGCACAGTTAAGGCATAGGCAAGTGAGTTAGCATTAGGCTGTATTATGGATAAGTGTAATAACTTGAGATCCTACGGGAAACCCACTGCGAAATCCACTACTTGAAGATTTATATGGGTTCCTGTTAGGGAACGGGTCATGCTAAAGACCCTTGGTTACAGTCATGGTTCTGTCCTCAATATGAAGCTAATGGAAAGCAGCTTAATGGTGTCAACCGATAAATGTTGTATCACTGCACATCATTGACATACTGTTTCATTAATTTTAGAATGTATACAAAACAGATCAATCTTAAATATTACATGTTTATCGCATCAATTATAGAAATGTAAATATTTCCGAAATAAAATGCTATGGAATATGCTAAATGTTATGGATGAGCATAAAGCTATTATTTTGCACTGTCAAAAGATTACAAAGAAAAATTGCACCAAAGATTTTAGATATAAATCCAGATCCACAAACTGAATCATAAAACAAACATTTGAGTTTCATCAGCATACTTAAACTAAAGTGGTTGAGTGCAGGGATGTTTGTTTAAGCACTCAGTGACACCACTTTGAGCTTCACGCTCGTAGTTTGAGTTACCATAATGGGCCTTAAGCTCTGTTAGACACCACAGATAAGACTCTCCCAGACCTTGCCTAACACACACACACACACACACACACACACACACACACGCACACACACAAAGCTCTTCTTGCTGGTGAAAGATTCATTAGTGTGAGGATGCAGAGATCAGCAAGATTGGAGTGGAAGTTGCTTCATATTTAACAGTCTTGGGGAGAAAGCCAAGTCTCGTGGTCCGATAGTATGCAATTTTCATCAAAGTAATGGGAGATGATATCTTAGAAGCTCAGAGTACTAGGCTGGAGGAAAATCAGGCGTTTTATTGTCCCACTGTAAGCATTTACTATTTACTTTTATGATTGTTTCCTTGTCTATAAAAATCAACAGGATTTCCATCTCTGCCATACAAAGAGCAGGCAGTAGAGAGCTGACGGTCCAAAAATTGGTATAGATATAACTTAGAATCAAATTTGCATTGTACAATAAGCATAAAAAAATGTTACTGAGAAACCCACTTACGTACGTTATTCCCCATGTAAAATCACAACTCGGTGAACCTCGACATTGTACTTGTGTTTATGTCCTCCAGTCACCGTTCAGCACTCACTCCATGTTTGGTTAATGCCAGAGACCATAGCCACATGGTTACAACAAGTGGAGCATAACACTAGTTAGGGCGCTGCAGGTGCATCACAGGATGGTGCTATCTAAAGGACACCTTGTGGGTATCTGTGAGATTTCAATGGGCTTGACTGAACATCAGTTTTTGAAACCCTGCTAATGAGGACAGGCTCACAGTGAGCACTACTGAAACTTTTATCGCAACAAGACTTGTTAATCATTAATAAATAAAACGTTATATGTCTTCAGGATGTAATTATTACTTTATGTCCTTAATGATATAACAGAACCATTTATAAAATTCATAAATTAAAATTCAGAAACCAATTATTTATATATAATCATTGGTCGATCAGTCCTTATTATCAGTCACCACTGAATTGTTTGCTAGCGGTAAAATAACTTGTTACTAAAGTTTAAGAAGTTATCAATTAACAATTTATTACTGATGGTAATTACCCAGAAAAAGGTCTGCAATTACAGTAAACACCGAGGCTCTTCTGGAAAATCACGGCCTTATGGAGAGATAAACAGATGGTAAAAATGGAAAGTGCGGCTGGTTCTGACAGTTGCTGTCAAAAGTTGGGGAACTGTGTATGAAATGTTCACGCAAATGTGGTCACTTCCACAGGTAACGTCAATTCTCCTGAACCTGCCTAAAAAGAGGTTGCTTCACCTGACACAATAAGAATGGCGTTTGACATTGACAGGTTAAGATTGCTTATGTTCATCTTGCAACTGTCTTGCTTTATGCTCTCAAGAGACCACTTTTGACCCAGTTAAAGTGCACCAGCCCTGTGCAGAAGACCGGCTACAGCAGACGGATACTTCGGGAGAAAGATCTGGCACAGCAAGCTTGATTCATCTTTTAACACTTGGTCCTTACCAGACAAAATGGTATGATAAGTGGACAAGTGAAAAGATAGCGTCGTTTAAACTTTTATTCAAGGGGCTGGATGAAAATACTAGACCATAATAAAGTGGAATCATTTTTATGCACTGCCTGAAGAATGGATTTCCTCATTTGTGATGCTTTGCTGGGCCTTTAGTGCAGCTGTCTTCAGTTGCTGTTTGTTTTTTCTTATTGTTAGTTTTGTCCTCAGTGAGTGAAATGGATGCTCAATGCAGCTGAGATCAGGTGACTGGGTTGCTTTTGCACCGTGTCATCTGCTTGTTACGTTGACTTCAGAATTCATGCACCTACTTCTGTGGCCCACGGCTACTGGAAGCCATGCAGTGCACGCATGGTCATGCCATCATATTGTGGATTATAAGGAAGGAGAGAAGTGCTAATGTCACATTTCTTTCAAGTTCAGACCTTTTAGCTGTGAAGCAACTTTTGCGTGAACTGTCAGATTACATTTTGTCCCTTGAAAACGAGGGATGCCATATTAAAGAGCTTTGATGCATAAACCCAAACTAAACTAAAACGAATGTACCCTCAAATTGAAGCTAGGAATCTGCACTTTAAGCCCACTGTAATAAATATAGGCTTATATATAGGCTTCGTAATTATGATCAAAAGCTAAAATAATAAAAGTTGTGTTACTGCCTAAAAAGACACAGGCCTAACTGTCCATCAGCTTAAGACATTCTCAAATCAAATATTGCTGTTTTGCCAAAGCCACTATTATGTCAGAGCAAATCTGTTCACAGTGATGTCCATTTACATGATGACCAAGGTCACCATTAAATAACCTCACACAATTATTATGCACAAGTGATGACAGGGTGAATTCAGTAACTCTCTATTTATTTATACACAGCAGTGACTCCTCTAACCACAACCATTTCTGATAAAGTTACAATTTGATCCTTTTTTTTTTTCTTACTGACAGCAAGTACATGTCAATGTTAAAATGTTCACCGGATCAATCATATTATGCTGTGACTTAGATTTCAAATGACATCAGGAGTTTGGTGAGATAATGAGAAACATGAGTATATTCATATCAAGCTTTTTGAGAAAACAGGCCTCTTCCCTGAGACCTTTCCAGTCATGTTCAAATGCTTCAGTATTTGAATGAATTCCTGTATGCAGTAAAAAAAAATGTTGACTGTCATGCAACTCCCCAGAAACCTATATCCATTTTTATTTACTTTTTGTTGTTGTTGTTTTTGGTTTTTTTTGGACTCAAGCATAGAGCATTTCTAGCGCTGCTGATTTAAAGTACATCAGCCTTGCAGAAGTCATGTTTTCTATGCGGACATCATTTCAGGTGGTAGCGATATGGATTGCTCTACTACCTCCAGAGAAAACCTTTTCATCTCTGACTGTCCGTCTTGTTTTCCTTCCTCTATCTCAGAATTGCTTTGGCTCTGTTTGCAGTGGGTCACTTCACTGAAACACTCTTGATCATATGCAGGTCTCATAGTAGTAAATCCCAAATCTACCTTCTGAACTGCACCTACTTTTCACTCTGAGGTGGTCTGAACACGTCTATACAGACATCAGCTGTATTCTTGTTTGAAGGTGCAACATCTGAGATCTCAGAGAGATGGCAAAAGTTTTGTATTATTACAAAACTGCTGGTCAACAGACACAATGCAAGTTTAAGGCACGTTTGCGTTGGCTTCACTTTTTAGAACCATAGGCTACATTCAACTTTTATATATAGTCAGTGAAATTAGAAATGTTATTGCATAATATAGCTGATATCACTGTTTCTTAATATAAGAAAATGCACAAGTAAAAATATTTCCATCTTAAAATAAATAATACATATATCAACAACTACTGGATACATTGGAAGATCTATATTATATAGTGTATTCAGTTTATATTTAATTTCCCATCATTAATGTCAAGACCAAATATCTTTAAAACTAAATACTTCACATTATCCTACTGTAAACTGTATTTGCTGCAACTGTGGCAGAAGCATAAACACAGTAGATGTGGTTAGGATCATAACTGTTCTACTAAATATTATCCAGTTTAATAACAGCCAGTAAGGTTTTGGAGCTTTGATTCTGATTTCACTAGAATTATTTTTGCAGAAATAGCATTAATTGCAGAATCCAGAAGTTCAACTTAAAGCCTTCTCCAAGCACTTTATTTGTTTTGGTTTTCGCCATGAATTAAATTCAATATAATTACATGAATTTAACATATGATTAAATATAAATTAAACATATGTGAATTTTTTGAATTAGAACTACTCACTTTTGAAGAACCTCAGAGCTGCCGCTGTATCATTGACCCATTTACGCATGTATTTTTAACCCCAAGTTATTTTTTTCCCTCTACAGGATATCTCTAAAGTTCAGAGAATCGTCACTGCCAGTAAATCACCCATGAACATCAGCATAATGAGGAGAGAGAATGGCGGAGCTAAAGAGTGCCAGATGGAAAAGGTGAGCCTTTAGAGTAATTAAAATGTAATGGCCTATCTAACCTGAGGGCTCGTATCCATGAGTTTCATCTGTTCGCTAAATTCATACTCAAGTCCCTCATCAAAAATCAAACAAGCCACTTTTATTCCAAGGGTCCTCAAAGGGTTCATTAATTGCAAAACTTTATGCAGGGTCTGCAACAAGTTTCAACTTGATAATACATCTTTAGTTAAGAGTTTTTATGTAGTTCAACGGTAATTTTGTTGACTCTTATTACACATTATTAAAGGTTTACTATCACTCTGTGTCCCATGAACAGTAACAATGCAATGTTGCAGTGCTTTGGAGATTAGGTGATCTATTACTGTATGCTTGTTTTATTGTTTTTTGTTTTTACTTTGCTCATATATACAGATATACAGTATTGCTTTAATTCTTTGTGACATTCAACAAGATGCTGGAAACATTCCTCTGAGATTTTGGTCCGTAGTGACGTGATACCATCATGCACTTACTGCAGATTTGTCAGCTCTGTATCCATGATTCAAATCTCCCATTCCAACACATCCCATAAGGTGGTCTACTGGACTGAGATCTGGTGACTGTGGGGGCCATTTGAGTGCAGTGAACTCACTGACATATTCAAGAAACCAGTTGGAGATGATTTGAGCTTTGTGACATGGCCTCCTGCTGGAAGAAACCATTATATGATGGGTACTCTGTTGCCATAGAGGTATTGACATGGTCAGCAACAGTACTCAGGTAGGCTGTACTAAGGGTTCCACAAGAAAATGATGTCCCAAGAAAATATCCCCCACACCATTACACCAGCAGCAGCAGCAGCAGCAGCAGCCTGAACCACTGATACAAGGCAGGATAAATTCTAACCCTACCATCTAAATGTTGCAGCAGAAATCAGGACTCATCAGACTGGGCAGCTTTTTTAAAATCTTCTTCAATTTTGATTAGTGCATATGAATTGCAGCCTCAGTTTAATGTTCTTAGCTGGCAGGAGCTGCACCCGGTGGAGCCTTCTGCTGCTGTAGCCCATCGGCTTCAAGGTTCGACATGTTGTGCGTTCAGAGATGCTCTTCTGCATACTTTGGTTGTAACAAGTAGTTATTTAAGTTACAGTACTCTTCCCTTACTGTCTATCTTCAATCAGTGATGAATAGTAAGATGTCCTAGCTTTACAGAGGGCTTTTATTTATAGAACAGCAAGCTCTTTTTCCAGGCTAAATGAAAAGCTTTTAAATTAGTGAGACGTCATTTCCTCTCCAGCTTACTGGTACGCTGCTTTAAGCCAGGCATTTGGGAGTTAAGCACTTCTGATTATCCAGAGTTGCACGCCATGAGGGTGTAACACTATTAATGAGATAATCATCCTTTGTAGGGCTAGAGTTTAGGTAGCTGCTCTGCATTGTGTTGACACATGGCAGTGAAGAAGATAATAGTGGAAGAATTATATCCTTAAACTTAGCTGCAGCACTTTCAGAAAGACATCTACTATAATTAAATTTATTCCCCACTGCTTTGGAATCCATTATTGTAAATTTAAATGTTGTTAAGAAATTATCAGACAAAAGAAGAACACTGTTAAATCTTCACTTTCTTTGCCATATGTCAGAAAAAGATCCAGAGTATGATTAAAGTGGTGGGTGGGCTCATTTACATTTTGAGAGAAGCCAATTGAGTCTAATAATAGATTAAATGCAGTGTTGAGGCTGTCATTTTCAGCATCTACAGTACATGAATGTTAAAATCACCCACTATAATTATTTTATCTGAACCGAGCACTAAATCAGATACAAAGTCTGTGAAATCAGACAGAAACTTTGAGCAAGGGCCAGGTGGGCGATAGATAATAACAAATAAAACAGGTTTTTGAGTTCCCCAATTAGGGTGGGAAAGGCTAAGAATCAGCCTTTCAAATGAATTAAACTCTGTCTGGGCTTTTGGCTTATTAATAAACTGGAGTGGAAGATTGCTGCCACACCTCCTCCTTGGCCTGTGCTTCGAGGATTCTTACAGTTAGTGTGACTCGGCGGTGTTGATTAATTTAAACTAACATATTCATCCTGCTGCAAGCAGGACTCTGTAAGACATAATAAATCACTATGTTAATCAATGATGAAATCATTTACTAACAGGGACTCAGAAGAGACAGACCTAATGTTTAGTGATCCACATTTAGCCGTTTGATTTAATTTGGATAGTCGTGTTTTGGAGGGTTTGATCAATTCGGCCAGATTTCTAGAAATTAGAGCTGCTCCATCCAAAGAGGAATGGATGCCGTCTCTGCTAACAAGACCAGGCTTTCCCCAAGAAGGTTTCCAATTATTTATAAAGCCCACATGATCCACCTTCAGTTCAGACCTTCAGTTTAGAAGAAGGAGGTAGTCATGAGAAAGCCTGGTTAGATGAGTTGAAGGGCACTAAAATGACTTTTTCCAGACAATGGATAAACTGAGCTGTTGCAGGAAGGCCCAGTCAAAAATAAATAAGGATTAACTGTGAATCATGCAAACCTCCTTGAACAGACTCGCATAAAACATGTACAGCTGTAAATAAGCATGATAACTCTCTTTCAGTTAGTTGAATAAACAGATTTGGCAGTATTGATCTGGTGCTTTTCTTTTTGTTTAGCATTTTAAATTGATTCTGTGTGTGTACTGAACTATGGGTCAAACAAAAAGGTATTCTGAAAACATCATCTGAGCTGTGAGGGGTGTCTGTTTAACGTAAATGTAAACAAAATAATTAATTTTAAAAAATCCTACAGATTAATTGATAAGGAAAATGTTTTTGGTTGCATCCTTGAATCTCACTAACAATCTACTGCGTGCATTTGAAGTGCTACTGCATGGGAAAATACTGTAGTTGCAGTGAAGACAAAATTTGCACATTCACACTTACTTCAAAGAGCTCTTCACTCAGTGCAGCCGCTGACCTCTCCTATTCAGATTTCTTTTTTTTTCTTCATGAAAGACTTTGGTACCTCAGACAACAGACTTGCTTCTCCAAGGTCCAGGCAACTGTGAGCAGTCAGCTACAAGGGAGGCTCCGAGAGAGTGTTTCCAACAGTGTTAAAACCAAGAGAATCTGAAGAAAGCAGAGGAAGTGAACAGGGCTTGTAAGGATTTTTGACAAGTGGCTATCAAGAACTATTACAGATATAAGTTGATAGACTACAGGAGACAGGGGAATAGTGAGGAATGCTGCCCTGGAAGGAAATTGCCCTGTGTGGAAACTGTGTCAAAGCGATTGTTCCTTAATGAAATTGTGCCAAAAACAATGTTCACTGGCATCTCATAATTGATTATATAATTTTGGCAAGGATGTGAAAAGGGAGAAATATGCTGATGCAGATAAGAGGAGACATATTTGAAAGAGAGACCTGTGTTTGCCCATGATCATTGCCACATTCCCCCCCCTGTCCTTTTCTCTGTGTAGGCAGGGAGGAAATGAGGAGAGACAGTTTGTATGAGCATGTATATCTTGCAGTCTGTGCTTCAGTTTGAAAATGAAATGTGATGGCCTTGTTGCAATTTACCAAATTATTTATGTTTTATAGACAGGATTCACATTCAGCTGATAGCAAAAAGCATTAGACTTGAGCTTATTGAGGGTGGCATGAAGCATCTGGGCTTTAACCTTCATTTGTAACTCAACCCACATGTAGTTATACGCATCCAAATATTCAAATATAGAGTACAGCAAGTGCTTCAAGCAAGTAATTCACTCATTACTGCATTAATCAAATGTTAATTCATAGACTTTGTAGTGACAATGTGTATCCTGTAAAACAAATTCTTTTGTTTGCTTTTTTTGCTGTTTTCTGTTGTGAAAATTTGCAACATTGTAAGCAGAATCATTACTATTGATACCAAATGGCTTCATATTTATCATTGTTCAGATTTACATTGCTTGTGGCCATATGCTCAGTTGTGTAGAAGAAAAGCGTTACGGTGGCTGTAAGTAATGATTATTTTAGTACTTATTATAGATTAAAACAAGCAATAATGAAATAAGCAGTGAAAAATATTCATGTCCAAGTGATAGATCTCGAAGTGTTGCCTTCCTTCCTTCTTAGTTTTGTTTTGTTTTTTTACAACCATCCCAATGCATCTTGAATTGACATAAATAGTTTTAATCACTAAAAAGTGTGCATATAAACCTAAACTGTTTTCGTAGCTCATTCTATGGTTCTTGAAGAAGTTAATTATTTCATGAAGTTTTTTTGGTAAAAATTGAGGGGTATATGAATTTGACTGATGTGCGTGTATTTATCTGTTTTCACTGAATACACACAGAAAGCTGTACTCTGCGCTACCCTGTGGTACACTATATTGCCAAAAGTATTCACTCGTCTGCCTTCACACACATATGAACCTGAGTGACATTCAGTTCTCAATCCATACGGTTTAATGTGATGTCGGCCCACCCTTTGCAGCTATAACAGTTTCAACTCTTCTGGGAAGGCTTTCCACAAGGTTTAGGAGTGTTTATGGGAATTTTTGACCATTCTTCAAGAAACACATTTGTGAAGTTAGACAATGATGTTAGACAAGAAGGCCTGGCTCACAGGCTCACAGGCTCCTCTTTAATTCATCCCAAAGATGTTCTGTCAGGTCGAGGTCAGGACTCTGTGCAGGCCAGTCAAGTTCTTCCACACAGAACTCACTCATCCATGTCTTTATGGACCTTGCTTTGTGCACTGGTGTGCAGTCATGTTGGAACAGGAAGGGACCATCTTCAAACTGTTCCCACAAAGTTGGGAGCATGAAATTGTCCAAAATGTCTTGATATGCTGAAGCATTAAGCGTTCCTTTCACTGGAACTAAGGGACCGAGCTCAACTCCTGAAACCCAACCCCACACCATAATCCCCCCCTCCACCAAACTTTACACAATGCAGTCAGACAGGTACCATTTTTCTGGCAACCGGCAAGCTGGAGGTCACCACTTCATGAAACCAAGAGAATTGCATCATCCACAATGAGCAGAGATGAGATTCTGAGGCCACCAAGGTGGAAGGCTTCTGCCACTTAGCTGTGCCTAGAAATCCTGTCCATAAAAATGAAAAAAATTAAAAATTTTAAATTGTGTTAATATTTTTATTGTTTACATATTGTTTGTTTGTTTGTTTTATTGGGCATGTGTGCAATGCAGAGACAACAAATTTGGTTGTATGTGTCACATGCAATGGCAATAGTATTCTGTTCTATGCTGTTTTGTCCTCTTTGTAGACTGGGGGTGACTGCTTCCAGAATCCGACGGCGGAATCAGCGCCAGAAAGCAGAAAGCTACCAGAGCCGCAGGTGTGTTTTTTATGGAAATATTAACAACTACTAACATTCTCATTCATTCTCATTGCAATTCTCAGTCCCATTTCATATATATTATCAATGTATGTGACATACATTAAAACATAAATGTTTAAAATTTAGTCAAAGATGCAGTCCGTTTTATTGAAGTGCAGAATTACATCTTTAATTGTTTATGAAAAGAACACAGAGGAAGAAGGGTACATTTCTTTGTTTGTGGAATTAAAAAATGACCACATAGTATTGTAGTATGTCCATAATATAGCTTTTTTTTTTTAACCATTCATAGCTTTATGGATTCTCCAGCAATGTAATCATCAAAATATGAAAAACATATGGCATGACAAGCCCCTTTTGAAGGATGTCATGGAAAGAAAGTCGACACAGATGTAGCTGACACAGTGTAACAACATATTTCCTGACAAGTACTGACTAAAACTGTTTTAGCTCTGAGTGTAATGGAGCGCATCACAAAGACATCAAAGAAAGTGCAGTTGATGATTCATTAAGATATAAGCCACACAACACCTACATCACATTCCTAAAAAAAAAAAAAAAAAAAGCAACCAATCCTCAAAAATCTATTACTTGGTGTGCCAATGTCACCTACACTATGTGATATTCAATGCCCTGTCAAAATCCATGCTTAACTGCCTCCCTCATCCTATTATTGAATTGAGTCACACCTGTTTGGTGGTGGCAGATGGTACAGCAAAACAATGCATCTCATTTCAATGCAGTGCAATACAGTGTAACTGAGCAACTGTCTTGCATTCCAAGTGGCAGCAATCCATTTTTAGACACGCAGAGTATTTGCAAACGAATACAAGAATATTGCAAAGGAGACAAATGGGCTTATTTGACTTCACGGGTTTATTTTGTGCCAGAAAAACATTCAGTGAAAGTTTGACAATTGTGTTTTGTTTTGTTTTTTGTAACAGCACAGTGGACTATGTCACTGATTTATAACACTACAAGATATAATCCTGTTTCTATTTAGATTTAATATAGAGAACTAAATCTAGCATGTTACTTGTTAGTGAAGTCGAAAGCGTTCCCCAAGGCATTTCTGTTCTTCTATGCCAATGTAAGATGCAAGACTAGCACAAAAATCTAACCACAGAAACAAATCCTTGTTAGGGAACAAAGTACATTTTAAACCCTAGTATTGTTTTCTTTAAACAAAAAGATGGTCTATTTTGATGTATTACTTTTTTTTTCAGGAAAACAGTAGCGAGGATTTCACCCATCAAATTTGTCAAATGACGTTTCAAGACATAATACCATGGTCATATTAGTTATCATCTTTCTTAGGGCACTAATTGGGAAATTTTCATATTATGTCGCTGTACCAAATGTACAATTGACTCTTTTCCTGGTGTCGGTTTTCATCCCTCTTGCACAGCACTTGCCATTCATGTTGTAGTAAACAGTTTGATTAGTAGTAATTTGCATTCCAGTCTCACTGGATCAATCTGCATTTAGGTGCTCCGTATTTCTGTCACTTCTCCACCTTCATTACGTGTTTTCATGTTCGATTTGGGGCGGCTGAGAACCTGAGTGGCATTTCTTCTTATGTTCTGATGTTTCTGAGAGAAAGGGATTTGTAGTCTTGTACCTGTTGTGTTTTGTACAACACAACAGTAGTGATAAAAGGAAAAGGAGAAACATCTACACTTTAGGTGAGATATATTGCGCAATACTCGTGTATTCACTCAGCCTCCTCTGGCAGACTGATCAGACAAAGAGGCTCATTGATGTGGCCTCGACATGCATAGCTTGACAGACCAATAGCACAAAAGCACAGAGGAGTTTTCAGTGAGATAATCTATAATGTGAACAACATGGAGAAACTATATATACATATATATATATATATATTTGGTAAATATTCATCATTTTTTTAAAGCCACAGTATTCCATTTAAACTTCATATAATGTATTTACATCTGCTTGAACACATCAATAAAGTAGGTTTCTTTGAGAACAAAGGCCAAACATATGTACAGTACAAGTCAAAGGTTTGGACACAGTGTCCAAACTTTTGACTGGTACTGTGTAACGTCATAACATTTTAGCACAGCCTGACATTCTTCAGCAACAGAGCACATTTCAGAAGTAGTGTTTGTGTCTGACATTCCTGAATTTATTAAAAATGTGCAAGTGGAAGCACACCAGCTGAAATGCAAAAATCACAAAAGGTGACTGAGGAAACGATAAAACTCAAGTAAGGCAGCTATGCAGTCATTGAAAATCATCAGTTATTGTTTATGATTCAAAAATAAATGAGCAAAATATATTTTAGGCTCCCTAAGAACTCTGTCTGCTTTCACCTGCTTTGCTAATAATGATGTTATTCGATCCCTGGCGTGCATTTTTTTTTTAGAACATTCAGTAAAGAGGATTTTAAAAGTGAGGATGGGTTTTACATCCAGCAGATGTTATTTATTTTCATTGCTGACATTGTCCACGAGATGAAGACACATCATTCACCGCAGTTACTTAATTTCTACCATATTTTTAGTCATGGCAGGTCATCTTTGGTATATTTTAAAGTATTCTTTAGCTCTTCATGTTATTTGTTGGAGAAATGCACCTGTAGGCATTGTTAAAAAATGATCAAGCATTGGTTTGTCGAAAAATCTCAAAAAAAAAGCTAAACTTTTCCATGGAATGTAATTATTTAAGGTATGACTGTAAAGTTTCTGTGCACACTTAAAAAAATATGTATATGTCCTAAAGGTTTATTTATTTATTTATTTATTATTAAATACACAGTTCACATGAGTCAGAATGATTTCAAAGTTGCATTCAAGCAGTACAAATGAAAGCATGAAAATTATTTCAGAGTTATTTTCTGTCTGTGAGTCATTATAGTCTACAGTACATTCATTTGAAATCAGCCTGTAAGCTGACATTCATTCTGCTACTGACAAAACTGCAGAAAGTTTTTCCAAAAGTCGACCATATAAACTACTGGATGTCCTTAAGAGAATTGTTGCTGGTGAAAAATAAAATATACACAGAAAAAAAAAAATCCCAATCTCACATCAAAGTTGGTGGAAAGAAACCTCAAGAGTGTATTAAGTGAGGATTCGTGCTCGCCTGCAGATGAACAGATGAAAGGAAGTATGATTGATTCTCGGCCACTGGATCAGATGTATGATTCTTTCAAAAAAGCAAACTTTGAAGCAAAGTTTAAAGGACAAAATTGTCTATCTATAGAATGAACTGTCTATCTACAGTGCAACACAATATGACATTTTTCTTTTCAGACTCTGTGTCATGCAAACTCTTTTCATGTCAGTGTAATAAAGTAATCAGAGTCTAATTCCTCAACAGCCTCCGACAGTTATGACTGGTTTGATGGCCGATTCTTACATGCAGACAATCTGTTCCCACCACAGCTCAGAGATCCATGCTAGCTACTGTACTAGACAGATTGATAGCTGACAGGTTCTTCTTGAAACAGTTCTTGCATAGTTCACAGTTGTGCTTTGGGTCATTGTCCTGTTGAAGGAGGAAACTGATTGCACTCAAATGGTGCTGACAGGGTAATGGCATGGCATTGCAAAATGGAGTGGTAGCCTTTCTTGTTCAAGATCCCTTTATCCCATCTCTTTGCTAGTAATAAATTTTGCAATTTATCACCACCAAAGCAACACATTCCTCCACCATGCTTGACAGATGTCAAGCACACCTGCGGCATCTTTTCATTTCCTAGTCTCAATCTTCCATTTGACCCAAACACCTTAAACTTAGATTTGTCTGTCCATAACACTTTTTTTTTTTCCAATTTTCCCCTGTCTGTGTTCTTTTGCCCATCTTAGTCTTGGCCTTTTATTGGCCGGTCTCAGATATGGCATTTCCTTTCCCGGGAGACTGAACATGACTCATGGAGGCCTTGTGCTTGACTTTACAGCCAGAAGTCATCTGGTAAAACGAGTACACATAACTCAAAGATGACTGCTGTGCTATGATTATGGCTAAATTGACATATAAAATTACCACACAAAGAGAGAGTCAGTAGAAAAACATGTATTTTATTTTCTTTCTACATATTAAATAACACACCATGCAAATATGGTACCTCTACCACTAACTGAACAAAGTAGAGCAAGGTGTGCCTGTAGCTGGACAACAAAACGAAAGCACTATGGCGGGCTGATTATCAAAGAATTTGCTATATTTATCACTTGGCACTTTTTTGGTGGAAGAAATGTCAAAGGAGTCCCGAAGTCTAGCAACAAAGTTACTAAGTTGTCAAAAACTATGTGAACTGAAGCATGATCAGTGGTGGACAGTAACGGAGTAAATTTACTTGAGTACTGTACTTAAGTACAATTTTTGAGTATTTTTACT
>JAVDPK010001432.1:1070347-1092994 GCA_034780415.1 Cichlasoma orientale | reverse complement strand
GTAGTTGAGTAAAATTTGACCACGAGTATCAGTACTTTTACTTAAGTACTAGAGTTGAGTACTCTGTCCACCACTGAGCATGATGATTGCTCCTGTGAGTCAGAGGGATGTCAGATGCTGAAGCTGAGGTGCTATCCATGACCACATTAAAAAACTAGAATAAAATATCTTAATCCCAAATTTAAAGATAGAATGCAAGCAAATCATTTGGTATTCATGTCCAGCTTTGATGAAACCAATTTAGGCAATAAGACCACTTCAAATAAGCTTCAAATTATATGGTGATGGGACGAATGAAAGTGATGGGATAAATATATATAGAGGTAAATTTGCTTTTTTATTTATGTCCTGCTTCAAGCCAGGAACCAACCCCCTTCCATACAGTAACATGTCACGCTAACTCCAGCACGTATTTTCTTTGTGAAGATCACTGCATTGTGATTTGTATAAACTGTGTCATTGTTCCAACTGATACAGTAAGCTGTGCCTCCAATGATTTTTTAATGAACTCTGCAGAGTTTTGACCTCTAGTTTTGCAGTGTAGCTGTGTTTTATGTGAGTAGCCCCTCTGTTTTGTACAGTAAGTAAACACAATAAAGCACAAGTACAAGTAAGCAGGCTTTGCAATCCAAATCCTGGAGATGATTCCGCTCTAATCTGCGTATCAACAGTAGCTGTGACAAAAAGGCCTGCCAGCAGGCAGCTGTTGTGGTAAACAATTGAGGATTTAAAATAAAAATCTGCACCTACGAAAAGGAAAGGTTCCCTGTGCCTATATGCTGGTTCAAACTGAAGGTCGCACTTTGTTTTCTTGTAAGAAGAAAAACCGAATTTCCTTTGTTTGCAAGACAAAATAATGGACAGTTGTTGGTGTTTTTGAACATGTTGGGGCATCTTTTCAAAAAGGCTGTCCAAATGCACTTTTTAGCTCTGGTGCCTGTGTGACTGGGGATGTGACAACCAGCAATTACACTGTGGTGAATTATTATGTTTGAGGAGGATGGGATGATGCAGGCCAGTGACTATCAGTCTTTCAAAGGCAACACATTTGGCTGCATCAACTGAAGTCGTAGCATCTGCGGAGGACAGATGTTAGATAGCATCATGGCCGGGGCAAGGAGCAAATGTAAAGGCATAGTAGCAATGGTCATAAAAAGCTCCCCATGTTTTTCCTACTTTCTTTGTATTCCATATAGATTAGGGGGGGCATTTTCTGCCAAAATTACAAACCACCACTGTAGAATATCAACATGTCAGTCTTACTCATTATGAATCTTTATCTTCTGAACCTAACAGCAAAGGAGCCAAGAGCAGACTGGAAAATTCAACACAAAGCCCACACACGACAATGACGAGGCAGAGGCAGGCAGCAGCAAAAAGACAAAGCCCCATGAATACAACTGAGAAGACGGCATATCAACTGGAACGCAGAGCTACTGCATTGCCTGAAGGATCTTTCTAAGAGCACATACTCGCACACTTCTACAAAAAACATGCGTGTATGCATACACGCGCGCGCACACACACACACACACAAATTCACAAACACACTCACTTTTAGACGCACGCACACATGCGCATATCAGCATCGTTAGCAAAAGCTGAGACACTGGAATTGTCAACAAATTTCAAACTGTCATCTGAAAACCTCCATAGTAAAATGGCATGCGTTTAGAAATTTTTTTCAAAGGTAGCAATGGCACTGGTAACTTGTTTCATGATTGTTCATTTGTTGTTTACTTATCTGAGTTTTGTTCCGAGTGAGGACACTGCTTTCTAAATGTGTGATCTTTCTAGAAAATCCCTTTGCACTGGTGAGGTCTGACACTGTATCCTGTGATAAGTATATCAATTGACAAATACAGTAAAAAAGTACTCCTACTACTACTACTATTACTACTACTACTACCCAACTTAGAATATTGTTTGTCACTCATTGTAGCAAGGTTAATTTACTCCTCCACATTTTAAAATATAGAGGCTCAAGTTGGCTGGCCAACTGTTCAACATTTAATATTTCAGCACTCTTTCTGCCTTTAACACTCCAGAGGCAAAGAGCCAAAGACTCACAATGGGTCGTCTCCCTGAGAATGTGCCATGCACTGAGTAGTAACTCCTAGCTACATGTATCTGTGTTACCTGACCTTTCTGTGTCCTTTCAATAAACTGTAATTTTCAGTAAATGTGTGAAGAATAAATGGTTATTTGTGGGAAAGAAATGAGTGAGTATGTTTGTGATTAACGGAAGAAAAAGTTATTGGGGCATCAACCGATATATTGCTTTGTCTGATCAATGTTACAAAAGCTAAATTTAGATAAATAAATTCACTATACAGTTCAATGAGCAAATGCAATAAATACTCAATGATTTGGCTTTGAATATGTGTTTAATATTTCATTGGTTATTAAAATAGTGTATGAACTTTTTGGATAATAAACATCTAAGAAAACATGGACATCTTTACATCAAAAGCGCGCCTGAGGGTTTCTGCAAATAAATGCTATAGCGTAACAACAATTCATAGTGGGGAAAAAAGGTGTTTTGATTTTCAAAAATTTGCCATGTTCAGCTTTATCTCGTGCAGAGATGTGGTTGGGTAAAAACTGATTCAAATTCAATAAGGTTGTCATTCCCCGTCTAGGGGTTTGGAGTCAAACATGAAAAAGGCATCATTCATGCCAAAGACCCAAGCAGCCGCACGAACTTCTTAGTAAAAACCACTGATTTATTGGTCACACAGAACATACAGAGTGGTTTACATCAGGGTGAGCAAAGGCCAAAATAACAAAAAAAAACATGAACTAAAATCGACTGCGATCCGGCGTCTAATCTACCCAAAAATAACCAAAACACTTTACACAGTCCCTCCCTAGGATCCGAACAGGAGAAAACAGTGTGGGCAGCTCACCCCTACACACTCTCAGGCATAATAAAACCTACACACACAAATTCTCTGCTGTGGCTGGTTGGCTACTCGGGAACACAAATGATCCTCTCTCCCAGTCGTGGCACCTTATTTAGGGCGTGGCCCCCAACCGGAGCGAATCATCCATAGGCAAGATGGTTACCACACCAACCGCATCCAGGCACCTGCACAGACAGATCAGCATACCATACAAACAGCCGCAGAGGTAACAGTTGTATTTCTGTAAAGCCTTAATGACTTCGCTTTGACTAAAATGCACAGAATAGGGGAAAAGACACTGAAGCTGAAAAAAGAAAGGCCTCATGGGGTCGCTGAGAACAGCCAGAATCGCACAAAGAATGGATGCAAACATCCAAAAAAACAATATTGAAGTATACAATATATATTTTATGAAAGCCACTTCCAACATGCCACTGTCTCTATCAGCAAAAAATACCCACCAGTCTCTGTGTGCACTGTAAGGGTCTGTCTTCAGTGTCATTTTACAGTGTTGACTATGTTATATCACTGTCAGCATTTCAAAAGCTTCCAAATCTTGTTAGCCATCACTCTCAAATGTTAATACTGTATTGTTAGGTATGAAAAACTTCTGTGGCTCCTTTAAGAGCTTTGAAAGTTCACAACTTTGTTAAGCAGCTTTATGGTCACAGCATCCGCTGCATGTGATATTTGGCTATCATCGCTGAATTCAACAGTGACCATTCTGGAAAATGTTAGCCGACAGGTGCACAACGCTATTTTAAGACCCATAATCCATCTTTTCTGTAAGTTTGACAGCTTTTCCCAGGTCGGCTCCGTGTCTTGCTGAGAAGAAAAGAAAAGGACCACTGCCAGGATTTGGAGACCCACGGTGCGTCCTGCTAATGGGGACATTACACCTTGGAGCCAATAGTGGCCAAAGCATTGGAGAAAAATACTTTAGGTTAAGTTTTCCTATCAAATAGACAAGACTGGGATTTGATCAGAGTGACAATGCGCTGTCTATGTGTCATACTCTTTTCACTGCCTCCCAGTCACTGCTTGTGATAATAATGTATTTTTTTCAAGGACAGTGATTTCATTTGTAGCTGACCTACACAAAGAACTTATTTTCCAAATACATCCAACCAAAGAGAATTGGTTTCTGTTCAATGTGAACACAATGCACTGACTGTTGTAAAGTTATTACCAATTTATTTTTACTGTTTAGGAGAGAGACGTTATAAAAGGAATGAAAAGCAGGTAATGGAATCTCAGACCCTGCTGGCATTACGCTTTGCCGCTGAATTCTTTCCAGTTAACAAAGTTTTACTTAATCAGAAAACGCAACATAAACCAAAATAAAAGATGTACGACACATCACTGCAGCACAAGTCAGTCACATAAAACTATTATACACCATAGGCTGGTAAAGTATAAGCTCTTTAACCTACAAATTCTAATGTTGCAGTTAGAAAATAAAACTGTCCATAATAGTGTTTACAGGTCCAAATGCCCAATGTTGTCTTCTGTTTTCTCCTTTTGTTGAAAATGTGCAGATACCGTTTGCCTGCTGGCTTTTGTTTACCTATAACATGTCCCCAATCATTGGAACAAATGAGGTTGCAGCAGGCCTATTGTTGTACCTGCATTGTACAGCGTTTTCAGAATAAGCTTAACCCTCATCCTATCAACATGTTTATCATACTGTACATGGGCTGCTGACCGGGGTCCTCGGGGACACCTAGAATAATTTAGCGTAAGAAGCAATCATAATCAATCATAATAACAAAATAATATTGGTAGCAAAATGTATTTCCTTAAAGCCATTATTATTTATGTTAAGAAAAAAAATGCTCATTATTCTTATTTTTTAGTTAATTTGCATATTTTTAAAAATGAAAATCTATACTTTTATTTAACAGTTGCAGCTTTTATCCAAAGTACAATCCACATTATGACTTAAAGGCTTGTTGATATGATTTGATTATAGTATCCCTGTCTTCAGTAATTTCAAGTAAACGTGTTATATTCAGATGATGAAACCAATCAGGGGTCATTTTAATGTATAAATGACCCTGGACATAAAACAACTGAAATAAACACACAACCAGGCAGCCCAGAGATGTAATCTCTCCAGCATGTCCTGGGTCTGCCTCGGGGCTTCTTCCCAGTAGGACCTGTTTGAAACACCTCTCCTAGGAGGCGCCCAGGGGGCATCCTGGTCAGATGTCCAAATCACCTCAATTGGCTTGTTTCGATGTGGAGGAATCCCTCCCGAATGACTGCTCCTCATCCTGTTTCTAAGGCTGAACCCAGCCATCCTTCAGGGGAAAGCTTATTTCTGCTCCTTGTATCTGCAATCTCATTCTTTCAGTTACTACCCAGAGCCTGTGGCCATATGTGAGAGCAGGAATATAGACTAACCCATAAATTGACACCTTCACTTTCATGCTCAGCTGTCTCTTCCCCACAACAAACCACTACAGCTTCTGCATCACTGTAGATGCTGCACCAATCCATCTGTCAAGCTCCCACTCCACTCTCCACTCACTTACGAACAGCACCCTAAGATACTTAAACCCCTCCACTTGGGGCACCAACTTGTTCCCCAAACTGGAGGGGGCGCTCCACCATTTTCTGAGAACCACGGCCTCAGACTCGGAGGTGGTTATCTCACCCCCGACCATTTCACACTTGACCCAGGCAAGTTGTAAGTCATGGCTCAATGAAGTCAAGAGAGCCACATCATCTGCAAAAAGCAAAGATGAGATCCTGAGACGATTGAACCTGACACCCTCCACCTTATTAAAACTGCATAGTTGGAATGAGGTGCTTTTGACTGGGAACTCCTGGGACCGCAAAACATTTGTATTTTTAAAAAGCACTAATCAAAATAGAAGAAGAAATAGAAAACAATGATGTGACTTCATTGGGGTTGAATTGATTTGTAGAGTGATAAAAAAAAAGAGGAATTATTAAAAAAACATTATATGTGACAAAAGAATTCCTCTGGGGTTTACATGGAGGCCAGTCTTATGGACTATTTGGAACTAGTTCTAGTTGAACCTCTATTTCCATCATAAATAATAATGAGAACCAGTCTTTCCTACGGTTGTCATAATTGGCCCTGCCACCAATGCCATCCAGTTCAGAGTCTCCTCTTCTCCCTGTTCTCTCATAGGCTGCATATAAAAGATGGATGTAGCTGCTGTGATGTCACACATTCGTTTGTGAAGCCCTGTTTTAAAGTGTCAACATTAGCATTTGGAACACTATCATATTGGTTTTTGACTTAAAAGTCTGATGGGGTGGATCCTCATACTAGCACTGCTTGTAAACTGCAAAGGGAATCCACACACTGTCTGGATGCATCGCACAGACAGCAAATTAGCATTAAGTAACAGCAACCCTAAGTCACACTAATGTTAAGCAATGTTTTCGTAAGTAATTTGACTTACAAAAACAGGAGCACAGACCTCTTGGACAGTGTGTTAGTACAATTAACCTCAAAGCAGGCCATATGATTTGTCAGAAAATATGTTACCCAGAGAGCAGGGAACATTGAGAGGTTCAGAGATCTATGCTGTGAGTCAAATTAGCAGAGGTGAAGCCTAGCACACAGCTGGCAGCTACTGCTGCCTTTGTTAGCGTTTTCCTGTCTGAAGTAGCCACACCTAAACTTCAAGCATTCATAAAATTTTAAATTGGTATTGAAAAAACTAAAATTTGGTCAAGAGACTAAAACTGTGCACATGTATGTCTTGAGGAGTGGCTTCTTCCTGGTCTGTAACACGTTCAGGGGGCATTCTTACATGCTGTCAAGTAATCACTGCCTGCAGCATATCAATGCCTCATGTAGTCATGCAGTCTCCACCATCAGCTTACCAGAACCCCGCATTCTAGCTCTGTGCCACAATCATCCACTGACTTTCTACTTCACTCATAGTAGATAAATAGACACCATTATGACCAGGTTAATCATTTGGATGTTTGTTGGAGATGTACAAAATGTGTTACAGTGAGCAACAATCAATGAAAACCTGACCTAACCTTGTTTGTCCACAACAAAACTTTCAATTTGACCTTCAAGGGCATTTTCAGTCGAAGATTCAATCCTATATAAACAAAATAAAGGTTTTGTTATGGTTCTGAACTATCATTTATTTTTGAATCAATAGGTTAATTCTCTCTGCAGCTGACGTGGCAAAATCTTCACTCCTCAGAAAGCTGACAGCAGCAGTGCTTTTAAAAAACACAGAGTATCATGTTGTGCTGCACATTTGCATTCTTGTAATTGCAGCTGCAGTATTTACTTGTGTGTGTGCCACAAATATTAATAACAATGAATATATATATATATGAAGGGACAAATGTGAGTGGAAAGTGACAAACAACAATCGTATCTAACAGTGATGCTAGAAAATACTTGGTAATGGCTGAAAATAGAGACACGAGGCTGTTGTTGTATATGTTGTGTAACTACTTTTCACGAAAAATTATTTTCTTCTTCGCTCTTTTTGTTTCATGCTTCTTGTAGTTGCTCATTTTCAACTTTCAAACAATGTGTATAAGATCCCTGCCCTGGTTGGATCTCTGGTTGCAACCATTGCAACTCTGTCCTTTGATGCCATCGTTAAAAAGCTGCGATGCGAGTATTTCACTGTGTAGGCCGGAAACTCAGACAAATGGGAAATGGGCCTCAGAGTGTGAGGTCTTTTGACATTCTTATTCTTCTCTCGATTGAGAATGTTTTGTTTAGTTTGTGTTGTTCTTTTGATAAATTGATAAAAAAAGAAAAAAAAAAGATAGTACGAAACTAAATGAAACGCTTCTGGAAGCTTTCTCTTGCTTAAAAGTCTGACAAGTGACATCCAGGCGATGTTTTGATTACATTTACACATTTTGGAACAATTTTTTCATTCAAGACTAGAAAGAGAAAAAAACCATCAGCCAATGATTATGCAGTTTCAAAATTTTTTAGCTGGGAACTCGCAGGGTGAAAATGGCAAACGGCTATTTCTACGTTTGTTTTTTGGGTGCAGCTTGCACAAATGTTGTCGTGCATTGTAGGTGACTGTCATGCTGTGTACTGAGTATCACAGAATCACTATAAATAGTGATACAATGATTATGGTCAACATATTATTCCTCTTTGATGCCCAGCCTGAATATTCTTAAATGAATTGAATAGTGAATCAGTTAAATCATTTCTGAGGGTGTGAAGAGGAGGGCGAAATTAAACAAGCATTTTATTCAATTTCATTCTGCTACACACGCTTGCCTCCCCTGCTGGAGTCAAAGGAGTTAAAAGATGACATTCTCTTGCAGCTATAAATGGCTAAATAGGTCCATGGATAAGTTTTAAGACAGCAAAGGTCAGCTGTATTATGACAGTGAATAGCTCACATCTTCAGCTCAAAAACCTAATTAAACACTCCTTCTAATTACACAGCCCGGAGCCACCTCTTCTTTTTAAAATTCTGCTGTTGGGGGTGATACCGTATTGAGACACACACGAATGACAGCAAAATCTTTATCGAGCGTGCACAAGTGTGTCAAGATTGCCCACTTCATCTCCTCTTTTCTCCACAGCTCTTAAAGCTCAGCTTGCTAATGTTCTGAGAGAGTAAATGATTTTAATGAGGTGCAGGGTAGTGATGGAAGAGCTGCTTTGCACACCCATCAATTCTGAGAATGGGAGAAAGCAAACCTGAATCAGAAAACTGAATGCAGATCATTTATAAGCAGTTATTTTAAACTTGTTTTGAGTACCAGAATAAGGGCCATGAGTGAGTCCAAGTGGGTAGTTGTCAGTCACAGATTAGTTTTGACTTTTAATATTCTGCTATGAAATACCCATAAATAGCAGGACTCCTACTTGGCACACACCACCCACTTGGCAGCTAATTAGACAACAGCAGTAGGAAACTACTTGCAAATACAAATGTCTTGTACCCTTGTAACCCCAGGTGTTTAAGATGTGTTAATTTCCTCAATTTTACTCAATTTATCACCAACTAACCAATTAGGCAATCCAATTACTGGCATATGAGTTCTATGCAAACAACATCAATGACTTAGAATACTGGCGTTTTTGCTCATGAACGAAGCTTAATATACGTATGTAAAATTCCCAGCTCGCCCTGGGGGGCAGTCTTTGTTTCTCCTTCAGGCTCGGGTCCTCTAGCAGAGGCCTGGGAGCTTGAGGATCCTGAGCAGGATCTTAGCTGTTCCTAGAACCGCACTTTTCTGGACAGAGATCTGGAATCTGCTGGACCCATTCTCCCAATTTGGGGGTCACTGCCCTACTTGTTCCGATTACCACGGAGACCACTGTTAACTTCACTTTCCACTGCCTTTCTAACTCTTCTCTCAGCACTGAGCATCTCACGTTGCTTCTTCCTGATGTTGCTATTACTCGGTATTGCTGCATTCATCACTATGGCCTTCTTCCTCTACTTGTCCACCACTACTACACTATGTCTGGTTGGTTAGCCATCACATCAAGTCCCACAGGATCTTAGCTCAGTCGTTCTCAACCACCTTTGGGGGTGTATCCCATTTTGACCTTGGGACTTCCAGGTCATACTCGGCACAGATGTTCCTGTATACTACAGCCACTTGGTTATGGCGTTCAATCTATGCCCTGCCTGCTATGATCTTGCACCCTGCTGTTATGTGCTGGATTGTTTCAGGGGCATCTCTGCACAGCCTCTGTGCTGTCTGTGAGTCCAGCTTTGTCCAACCATTGGTAGGATTTTTCAGCCACATCTCCACAAATGGAGAAAACTTGGACCAGTGAAGGACCTTCCCAGAAGTGGCAAGAGCTCATCAATAACTCATCCAGGAGGTCACAAAAGAACCCAGAACAACATCTAAAGAACTGCAGGCCTCACTTGTCTCCGTTAAGGTCAATGTTCATGATTCATGAATGGCTCTTACTGTATTGTTCATATTAGGTTGTTACTTCTGAATTGATTTATATATTTCAAGAATAGAAAATATCTGGATGGACTCTACCATTGTTATTAAACCCACCCACATCAACACGCACATACATGCACACTCACACGAACATTCAAGGTCAGTTGTGGGATCGGAAAAGAGGTATACAGAAATACTTATTTACCATTTTAACTGTGACTGATAAATGCAGTCCATCATTTTCTGGTGTCTTTCTGTTAGTCTTCCAGTTGCTGCCTGTCACCCATTATATGTTGTGGGTGCTGGGGTTAACTGATTACAACCAGAATTCCACATGAGATCAGTGAAGAAAATATGGAATATTAAACAAAAAGAGAACTGGCAAGTGTACAACTTGTTTTTAATTACTAAAATTTAAATTAGATAATGAATTATTCCCTACTCAAAATCAAATAAGAGCATTGCATTTTTATTCAAGCTGCACACTGAGTCTGCAGCTATTCCCCTAGGTGCCAATGTTGCAGTCCAACAAAAAGCCAAAAGCCAAACGTGGAAAATAAAAGTAATGATTTTCTTTCTTTTTATTTTTTTCCCAACAATCTAATTCTGAAGCAACAACCAAAATGTGAACAATTTAACTAAGTTTTATTTTATATAACTGTAGTCCACAACAACAGTCTCACAGTGCTTCATATTGTAAGAGGAAAAAGCTACAATATTAGAAAGAGAAGCCACATCTGTTACTACCAGATGTTGGGCAAGGGGAAAGAGATGACAGAAACCGGGAGCATGGGGAGACCACCAAGAACAGACAGGTTAAAAAAAAAAACTGCAGGAGAGAGTAAAAGTTACAAGTTAATGACATGCAGCAGTGGCATATAAACACATTGGGAGTGAAAGAGTAGAGTTGGATGTCCACTCACCTGACTCCATAATGGCACAACTAAGGGATGGTTTGGTTAGCTTTATCAAAAAGGAAAGCTTTAAGCCTAATATTAAATGTAGAGACGGTGTCTGTCTCCCAACATCACCCAATCCAAGCCTGAGGGCCTGAACTGTCAGTTTCTTTGTCTGTGAGGAGAAATATTTTAAATTCAACTCTGAATTTAACAGTGAACCAACTAAGAGAAGCTAATATGGGGAAATATAATCTGTCTAGTCCTTGTTAGTAGTAGGACAGTGTTTTTGGATCAACTGAAGGCTTTGCAGATGAGCTTTTAGGACAAACAGATAATAAGGAATTACAATAGTCAAATTTACAAAATGTTGTGATCAGCTATATCTTTTGCTACACTGAGATCAAGCAGGACAAGCAGAGACAGAGACGAGTCTACTATCAGATGCCATAAGAAGATCATTAGTAACCTTTGCTAATGCTGTTTCTGTGCTATGACGTACTCTAACCTCAATTCTTCAGATAAACCAGTCCTCTCAAATGATCACATAGCTGGTTTACAACTACTCGGTTGAGAACATCCTCAGCATCGACTGTAAGCGAATGGTACAATCACCCACTATGAGTCATTATTTTATCTGTATTATACAAGCTATCTGAAAATTCAGATCAAGTTTAAAGTGACATTTTCCTTTTGCTGCAATAAAGGTTTCTGTAAGTCAAAATAAATCAGTACGCTGATCAATTTTCAAGTTATTTACGAACAGACGTAGAAGCAAGACACCTGATAATAGCCCACATTTAATTCTTTTTTCTTTGGTGCAGGTGGAAAAGTCTTATTTTTTAATTGGTGGGTTCCTATGGATAGCTAATATTTTACTTATTTTATTTAACAGGTTTAACGGGGTTAGAGAACCAAAATATTCTCTGTCAGGGTGGGATTTCGGGGGGGGGGGGGGCATGGGATGATGCCATGTCTCCCACTGAGACACTGTTTTACCCCATAAAATAATCTATGGGTGGCTACATTGTTTACTGGACAGCACCACATTTAATCTATTTATGAGCAAACAGACGTAGCTAGTTCATGTCATTATTGACCAGCCTTCTACCACTAGCAGCACAAGTGTGCAGCACAAAAATGGAGGCGCTAACAAAATAATGCAGTTTAAGTGCAAGTTTTATGTGTATTGCTCTCAAGAAACAGTGTGGCAGTTCAGATAAGAGGAGGCTGAGGAAGATTCAATAAGTTTATTAGGGCGAACTCTTCTGTTAGAAATTGCTGGGGGCAGCGTGTGGTCCTGAGAATTGAGACTCAGGTGGAGCGCAGGATCTTTCCAGAGAGTTGCTTTATTATAACTATTCATCCATATAAATCTGAACTCTGTGTAACAGTTGACCTGTAAGATGTGTAGAAGAATGCAAAACATTATTTACAGTCAGATCCTAAGCTGTACACGTACTAATGAAGACACCGTCACCGTGCCGTGTGGGTAAATGCGCACATCTCCGGGGTTTTCTGCAGTGTGTGCACCTGAATTGAAGTTATCCACTGGAGCTGCTTGCCATGAGGGCATCTCTGAAGAAATGTAACGTGCACAGTTTGTTGGCCTTGCAACTGACAGTGCAACTGCTGTGATGGGCTGATAGAGAAGAGGAGATAGAGGGGTTGCTCTGCAGACAAAAGCGCATTGTTTTCTTACAAATCTACTACTATGAATGAATGAATGTTGCTCTGTCTGTGCGCACTGCTGAGAAAAGACAGGGAGAGCTTCATTGTGTATCAGTCTCTGTGTAGAAATGTGACTAAAAGCCTGAAACAGTGGAACCTGTTCTGCTCACTTTAAAAAGGAAAAGAGGATTCATCTTTGTATGCGTCTTGCATTGGGATTCTCCTCCTCCCTCCGTCTGAAGTTCAGCTCAGTTCTGCTCCGTTTAAATAAAGTACCAGTATTATCAGCTCTAAACACTCAGAGTGAGCATTGAGTAAAGAGTGACAGGACAGAGCCAAAGGTTTGATACTGTGCTCACAGCTCCGATTCATCCAGCCGCACCAATTCCGCACCTGTTCTGATAGCATCTCCCCCTCTCATTCCAAATAAATGAACACACCCAGCGACAACAAACCCTATCGGCCACAAAATAAGACATGTTTTCAGTGTTTAGTACAGTTTACAGTAAATCGCCTGCCACAAACCTTAGTAACACAGGTTTGTGTTGTTCATTATTTGATGGAGCAGAGGAGTTGCACTCATCAGCGCAGACTGACGCTGACTGACTGCAACATGTTGGCAATCTGTCTGCGTTTATAAATTACATGGTGATTAATTGCATTCACCAATCTGTTTGAGTGTTATTGTAGTCATTCCCAGATAGGCTGCCTCCCACCAGGCGACCTGTGCAATGGCCTTCTAACCAAAATTGGTCCCCCAGAAGTTGAGGGTGCTGCATGTTCAACCTGGGAAACCACAACTACTTGCAATTGACAGCAACTAATTTCAGTGCAACCACTCGCCAACCATCCTGGTAGCACGGAGGTTGCTCTTCAATTTTTACTCTAGTGTGATGAGTCCTAAAGGAGACCTAGGAGAGCAGAAATATGGGTGACATGGAAGCCATTGCTTTAATTGCTTACTTTTAACTGACCTGATATACTCGTATTTATTGGGGTATTTCAGTGTGTGCAACTGGCAGTGAATTAACCAAAATAGGAGCTTTAGTTGGGCAAATTTATGCTGTAATTTAGATTCAGTCACTATGCAGAAGAGAGCTACTGTAGGAGATCAGCTAGCAGCAGAACACATAGCAGAGGTAAACTGTAATTTACCTCTGCTAACCAAGTCCGTTGGTTGATCGGGTACAAACCACCACAGAAGAAGACATGGTGTGGTTATAATTAAAACATTTAAAAAAAAAAAAAAAGGTAAGTTTTACAGTGCCTTAAGATGGTGAAAACAGCAGTCAGTTTTCTGATGCATACACAGATGTAATTGATCTCAGGTAAGCAGGAAGCCTGTTCCAAAGAACGGGACCACAATAACTAAAAGCCACCTCAGCAAACTTAGATCTAATTTTGAGAACACTTAAAAGATTGGCACCTAATGACCTGAGAGGTCTGACTGGGCAACAAAACATTGTTCTCTACAGAACAAATTACAGCATGATGCCCTCTATAAAAAGTAGATACTAATATATACCAAAAGGACTCACACCCCAATGCCCTTTTAATTCCAAATGTTTTATAATCACACACATATTTTGGTTGCATAAGCTCTAATTTCAAAGCCAGTCAAAGCAAGATCTGACATTGTAAAACACAATTTTCCAGACTTGAGAAATTCTGAAGCAACAATGATGAGCACTTTCCTCAAATAATGCAAATATCCTGTCACACAATAAGGAATCCATTTCAAATGAGCTATGAAAAGAAAATAAATAGAAAAGTAATTACCATTAAAAATATTAATACGCAGTATGTGTGTGACTGTTCAGAGCACTCAGCTTTGATGGTGCTTTGCATTCATTTGTGTACAATTCATTTATTAGAGCAGAACGTACAGTGACTAAAGGACCGTGTCCCTTCTCAGACCTAAAGACTGAAAAAACTTCTTACCTCACTAGTTGCCTGACATGTTAAGTAGTCTGGACAAGGCTGTAATCATAATGTATACTGGAGGGGAAGCATCCCCGCACTGGGGAATTAGTATTGTTGTATGTGTACTGCAGTTCTATGGCTAGTTTGTCCAACTGGTATTACAGTATCTCAGCAGAAGCAATGGTTCAGCTAGTGTAGGTGGGAATTATCAATATAAAATATTATGCTGTCTTTTTATTTACAGTAGTTCAGATCCATCAGTGCTGAGTTGTTGTTGGGAAACTTATTTTAGTTACTTCATGTCAATTTACACTTCACTTCAGCCATGAAAAGAGGGCGTTAATGTCAAAGCGTTAATTTTTGCTGGAGCTCTACCTGTGGAAATAAATAATGTTTATCTCAAAAGCAAGTGTGGAAACAAAGGGAGGGAGGTTAAAGGTACAGTCAGTTGTTTTTTGTTTAATAGAAAAAAATAATGTTGTACTCATAACTATGCATTGATTAGTGTTTAATTAATTCTTCCAAAAAATTGATGCATTCTCATAAATTTAGAATTAATCCATTAAAAATCCATAGGAGCGGGTCCCAGTTTGTGGAAACCACCATGTTGCCCTGACATCGTTATTCTGTCTAATCGTGTTTTATGTATGTGGCTGGAGACCGGCCACATACAGTACGTAGTACACCGAAGGCGGAGGAGAAGAGAGCCTGTAGGCATTGGTATGCTGTGAAGGCAAATTTTAATTCATGCCTGCACCTTCAGACTTGAGATATGAAGGATCATATCTATGGTTTATCTTCTGAGAAAGAGCTCCCCTTCAAAGTGAAAACACCAAGGAAAGAGACAATGCGCCCGGCATCTAGATAATATGTCCTCTTTCTTCGCACATCAAGCCTTATCACCTGAACTGAATTCTAGGCTCAAACACACAAAAAACATGCATAAACAGGGTTATTTATTTCTGATATTGTTGCAATTACTTACCGTCAGCAAATTAGACATTAAACAGATTAGACCCTCCCATCTGACAACGAGTCAGCTAAACAGCAACAGCTGGTTATGCCAGCTAACGTTAGACTCAAAAAAATTACATGTCCCCTCTGATAAACTGTGTGTTTACGTTCTCACATCTTATGAGAGTTTATTCGCAAAGTGTTCGAGTCCAACAATGTTACATCCAGTTCAGAGAAAATTTCACAAACACAGCAGCTAACAGCGGCAAAAACAGCAGCGCTTACCAACAGAAAAGTGTTGATATTATTCAAATATATTAACATACAGTGTTTACAAAAACGTTTTACACAAACACTAGTAGCAATTACTTACCGTCAGCAGAAATGAGCTTCCTCTGAAGGGTGGCTGGCCTCTCCCTTACAGACAGGGTGAGTGCAGCCATTCGGGAGGGGCTCAAAGTAGAGCCGCTGCTCCTCCACATCGAAAGGAGCCAGTTGAAGTGGTTCAGCCATCTGACTAGGATGCCTCCTGGGCACCTTACAGTAAAAACCCTTGAATCCTAAACATTTTTAAATTTATTGTTTTCTTGTTTTTATTAGGGGATGAATTGTTTTTCTATTATCTTCACAGCTCAAGGAAACAACAGTCAGGTTGTTGTTAGGTGGTTTTTTTGGGTTTTTTTGACATTTCCTAATATGTTTTCCTTTATTATCTGTGTCTGAATCTGAGTGAGTGTTCAGTTTTCCATGTGTCCATTCTGTCTGGAGCTTTGGACAGCCTTTCTGACTTCATCACTTTTATATTACGTAACGCTGCGGGCACTTGCACCTCCTTCAGGTGGGAATGGATGCACAACCATTTAAAGTAATTACAAGGAGGTTTTTGGTTCAGTACCCTCTTTGCAACCAACAACGGCCAATGCAATTTGTGCATTATGTCACGTGAGAAACCTCTATAGATCTAACAGCTGGATAGAAAACCTCCAGAAACCACTGGCAGATCCAGGATCAGGGGTGCCCATCTATTTTTTTTTCCATTTATCTATTTATTTTTGTCCATCTGCCAAGATTGGTTGATGGGTAATGACAAATAGCACAAAGCACAAACCACTGGAGACAGAATGACATGTATTAATGGCACAGAAATGCATGGAAATGAAAGGTGCTCTGTGCATGTTAAAGGTCCCTGCATAGCCTTGATCCATACCATCACAACAAAGCAATGGTTCACTTGATGCAGCCCTAACTACAAGCTTTAGCAAAAAGGAGAGTTTTAAGTGGATCTTAGAAAAAGAGAGGAGGCTAATTGCTAAAAGCTCTACCTCCTATTCTACTTTTAAAAGAATCTAGGAACCGCAAGCCTGAATGAAATAATAAACTGAGTAATCATAGAAATAAAAATGACCAAAAAATTGATTCTGAATAAGCCTATTATGAAATTCAGTCTTTACACTGCTACTTAAGTCTCTCCCCCACCCTCTCTCTTTCTCTGACTTTTTCATAATTTTTTTTAAAAATTTAATTATCTATTGGAAAAAGGAAAATAAAAAGACAGTCCTGTGCAAATGTATTGAACCACCCCTCATTTCTTTTCTGAAGGTCTTTCAAAGTTTGTCTTAGGACACTGGCTGTTTTTTTGTTTTGTTTTGTTTACTCATTTTCAGTCCAGTCCTTTTATCTGACCATTTTCAGAAGAGTGTTTTTTGTTTGTTAAGCCACTTAACACTGATCTGTGAATCAAGCATAAAAGAGTCCTCTAACTCAACCTGTGTTGTGTCTGCACATAATGGACGACTCAGTAAAGGACCAATTCCAAATTGTATCTTTGTTACTAGCGGCCTGACGCACAAACACGTCATTTGTTATCATTTCTTTAGTTGACTCTGAAAAATACTAACACAGTTTCACGGGCATAAATAGTCTTTTTAGACCAAAAAGTTGATTCCCAAAGAGCTGAAAACTTGGCATATTTTGGCATGATGTGCAGTTTGTCCTTAAATGTTTTGAGGAAACAAGTGGATAAGTGGAGGACAAAAGAAGAAAAAAAACTATCTACAGCAGAGGAACAGAATCATGTCCTTAAGAAACAGGAAAAAAAATCCAGCAAAAACCTGACACAAGACCTGAGAGATGCATCTGTCCCTTCAGTTGATCCATCTACTGTTCACTGAAGCCTCATCAGAAATGGTCTCAGCGGAAGGGTGGCTGTCAAGAAGGCATTCTTAAAGAAGGGAAACAGGGAGAAAAGGCTGCAGTATGCCAAATTACACAAGAACTGCAGTGAAAATCAGTGAAAAAATAGGTTTTATGGAGTGATGAATCCAAATTTTATATACATAAATGTATATATAATGCTTTTTGTGCTCTGCAATAATCGAGCGCTTACTTGACTTCAAGAATAAAAAAGATGTGATTGTAATTCCTCTTATGTGGAAGGAGCAACTGCTGGATTGTGCACTCAAAAGACTACAAAGGGTCAGGCTCTCCAGCAAAAATGTTACACAATCGGGCACTTGTTGAGAGCAGTCTGAATATTTTTAGTAAACAACTGGGCACCATTAAAGTTTGGACCCATGTTTCGTGGATAGCAGACACTCTCCAAAGACAGCATTTAAAAATAGGCTGTAGCGAAAACACAATTTTTTTTTAAATTATTTCCAAATAACATATACATGTCTTTGTGGAAAACTGTGCACTTAAATCTTAGAGGCTGTAAAAAAAAAAAAAAAAAAAAACCACACTCATTAAAGCTCACAGCCGTGACAAACTTATAACCATTGTTAACTCCCTCATTAAAGCTGGGATCATAAAAATACACCCCAGAGCAGCCATGGATCTCGCTAATCTTCAGCAGCCTAATGCAGAACAAAACACTGTAATGGTCAAAAGCATCTTTCTCAACTCTCAAGACGGTTAGCATTTGCAACGCAAAAAGGTATTTCACACTATTGCCACTGGGCATGATGTTCTGCTGGGACTGAACTATTCCAAGGACACGAACACTAATTTTTACATATTGCTATAGGAGAACATCAATCCAGTGCACTAGGTCTTTGAGTAAAGCACTTAAAATATATTAACATTTCAGTGGTATATCCCACTCAATCACGAAGTTGTATGTTTTCTTAAGCAGCACCACAGAAGAGTGTGCTTTCTGCAAACCGAACCTTCTGCAGCTGCAGCAGATATTTGCATGTTTTTTTGCTGGATCATAAAAAGCTATTTGTTGGTTAAAATGTCTGGGGGAAAAAACTGCAGAGGGCTGGTTGCAGAATTTTTTATTTTTATTTTTCTAAAGGCGACTGGTTTTCTGCTTCCAAAGGACCCAAGATAATTACTCGTTTTGGTTAAAAAGACAATAAATAGCACTGCATCGAGACAAACCTAAGGCCCAAAGTGTTACTCCATGTTGAACAGAAATGCTTTTTCTGTAGTCATTTCTTTAACCCCTGTCTGCCTTAGGTATGTACTGAACACAAGCACTTTCATCTGCTCCACTGATTTGGACAATTAAATAGAATCTAAAAATGTATGTGCTTACTGTTCTGAGATCTGAAGTTGGCAGAGGACAGAGTAATGGCTTTTTACACTGAATATACAAAAGGAGTTCACAGGTCAGCACAAGTTTTTTTTTTTTCCTTTCTGAGGATTCTGTTGATGTTAATATGAGTGCTGCGCATCAACTGGACAAAAAGCATTTAATCTGTGTTCTAGATAAAAAAAAAAACCTGTGGGTAGAAAAATATGTCGCTGTCGCCGATAATGCATTGGAGTTCGAGGTTTTATAGACTGCATGCTTCACTGCAGAGGTGTTTTAGGTTACTCTAGTTCATTAGACACTTCCAGTCAGGACTATATAAAGACTGTGTTGTAGGCATGTTATTCGCTTTGCGGGGAGGCGTTACAATTTTCATGTTTATGGACCTTTTTTACAGCGTGGCAAAAAAAAAAAAAAAAAAAAAAAAAGCGCAAGTGAGGCAAATTTTGTTTACAAGGGCTTGGTTCCTTTATGTTTTCCATAAAGCTATGACTGTGAGGCAGGCTGCACAATATGGTGATTCTACCTTACTTTCTTTATGTTGTCCATCTCAAATGTGCTTTTTCTGCTTGTCACCTGTGAGAAGGACTGTTGGTTTGGTGACATGCAGTTTTACTTTAGATCAAGCAAGGGTCTAATCCAATAAACGATATAGTTGTAGTGAAACTTAAAGGAAGGAACTGCTTGACAGACACACAGAGCAAATATATTGAGTGTTTGGTTACTAATAAATATGTATGTGACAAATAACACAGACAGCATAATTCACGCCATCATCTGCTCTGATCCCTGAAAAATATCCGGAGCTATTGTTAGTAGATGCTTAGCTTGTTCCAGTAATACTACTTGTTTGTTGAAGAGTTGCCTGCAGCTGCAAAGAAAAAATAAAAACACAGCTGATGAGACTGATCCATAGAATAAATGTGCCATGAAACTAAAGCAATGAAAAAACAAATGTAAAGGCTGTTTAAAGAAATGCTGGATGCTGATTCTCTCTGAGATCATCACTGCGAGCAGCCCTTTTCACATTATTAAAATGATTTGATTTAATGTTAATGTAAAACTATTGATTAATGAGGCTTTTAGGCTATTGAAGTTAAAGTGCTTTTCGATCTCTACATCATGAAATGCTGAATTTATACCACTGAGAAACTGTGGAACCAAAGAATGACAATCCCATCTACTGTGCGTCCCTTAATTTCTGAGCCCAATCAAACGTCTTCAGTAAATGGTGGTTAATGATATGGCTGAGTGCCAGCAGCTTAAAGATACTGACAGAACTGGGGTCAGATGCACGTAGGCGGTGGAGCTAAGGCTGCTGTCTCCCTTGGAGTTTGAAAAAAAAAACTGTTTCTCTGCGATTGTGCAGCTGTCTTTGTCGTACAAATTCAATCTTTTCTGTTTGTTTTATGAACATTTTTCATTTTTGCAGCTCTAAATAAATCATTTTTAATGAAAACAATGTTTTCATAAAACACAGCATGTTTATGAAAACTGTTACAGTATGTTTTAAAAATTCACACATGAATTTGCAAAGGTTTGCATATCTTTAACCTCCTGTAGTGTCTTTTCTCTCTTCTTGCGTGCATTTCTTTGGTGGTATCCTGCATGTAGCATTGGTTACATGTGTCAGCACGAGCTGGCATATCTGAATGTGGCTTCTTTTCAGCAGCCATTTTCTACAGCCATGTATTTACTCTTCAGTTACCACCATGGCAATAATAATAATAATAGTATAGTTCTGATTTGGAAAGCCTATTTATTCCCCCTCAATTGGTGACACATTTGTAAGGAAAATATTGCTGCCATACTTCTTAAACTTACATTTGCAAAGGATTCATATTTAAATGAATAGATTAAATGCATGTAAACAATGAAATAGCAAAAGATGTGATCTGAGATTATTAAATGGCAAACAGATGATCATAGTTAATTAAAGGCTGGTCATAATAAGCCAGTGCTTCTTAAAACACGCCTTTGCTCCAGTAACTGGCTTAGAAGGAGGCTGTGCAAATAGCGGCCAGAGAAACAATAAGAGGACCCAGGCTGCTTCCCTTAAATCTGCCCAAGGCGCACACAGCATCAACAGAATCAACAAGAGCACTGTCACCTTTGGTTTTTCAGATTTAATTACATATAACAATATTATCGGTGTTTTCCCAACATGCGTTCTTCTGCTAAATAGTTTATGAAATTTTAAATATTTACATGCAATTTCTACAGCACGCACATCGGAGTGGAGGGTTTGGAACTGTGATCACATCTCTTTTATATGTAAGGATCCAATTATGGAAGACAGGTCACTAAAAATAAAATAAGTATGTTTTTCTATTTACTGGTATATTGTCCAGTTTGCAGTGTTTCCCCTACCACATATTTGAGTTCATGGACTAGAATGAGACAAAACAAAATATTTTATCGGTGAATTTATCCTAATGCAGACACAATCATTTCAGTGAGCTGTCATTTATATTTCAACCAGCGTCTCTGTTTCCTTTGTGTGCTCCACTCCGTGTGTAAAGCTGCTCTGCCCCTTGGTAGTTTGAATTTGTTCGTTTGTTGTTAAGTGGTTATTCTATTATGGATTCTCATTTTTCTACACATCATATTCTAGCGAACAGTTATGGCTATGAAGAAGTCTTTTTGAGATGCAGTCTGTTAAACCATATCATAATAACACCTTCATAGAACTGTATAATTGTAACTGAATTGTGACTGATATAATAAGACTTTCAGTTAATGACGGTAAACAGGCTAAAGGGAAAAAATAACGTTCTGTTACTCAGTAAGGCGTCGGGGCCACTACATGCTGCTCAAACATCTTTGGAGCACCTTGTCACAGAATTGACAACTCTTTGGAACGGCCCTGAACAAATAAAATACATTTTTCCAGAGCAGCCAAAGTTCACTAAAAACACCAATTCTGAGGAAATCTCTTGCTGCTGGTTGAGTTAGTGCATATACTGCAGTACTGTATGTACAATGATTTTGAGAAAGGCAGCGATGTTGTTAGAAGCTTATTGATGATGGGAGAAGTTTCCCTTGTAAAATACTCTATTTTACCTAGAGTACAATCATGATATTATTTTTCTGAATCTTACTAAATGATTAGACAAAGTTATTTTGTGAAGCTAATTGATGTGCGCACAGTATACAGACTGGTGGTTGTGGTTGACTGTCACAACCTCCGGATGTGTGTTTTCTCCATCTTCTCGCTGCTTTAGTAAAATATGCAACACAGTTGCTGCTGCTGCAAATGTGGAAAAACTCATGTGTCATTTCAGTCTAAAATCTCCTATAAGTGTTCAACCGGGTTGCGACCAGCTGACTATGAAGGCTGTAGCATGTGAGTCAAATCATTTATCTATTGATGGCGGCACTGTCAACCGAGAAGAAGCCGCTTCCCATCTGGATAGAAACGTTTCAGTACAGGACAAAGGTGATTGCTCAGAATAACTTTGTATTGATTTGCAGTGACTCTTCCCTTTGAGGGCACAAGTGGACCCAAACTATGCAAGCAAAATGCCATCCCACAGCATCACAACATCACTACATCCCTTTGTAGGGGTCAAGGGTTCAGAATTTCCATTCATTTGCCCAGTCTATGCATAAATGCAGACTCTTATTCCTGGTCCACCCCTGTGGAAAAGTGATTTCAAAAGATACAATTCTGGATTAAACGTTCCAGCTTTGTCTTTTCACATTTATCTATTACTGTCAAAACCTCTTGGTATTTGTTTTAAACTATTCTTCCATGATATGTACTGATCTGACATCATGTCATCATGTATGCATGTTACCTCACTACAGCACTGTATTCAGACAAGACAGTGTGAGACCACTGAGCTGGTTC
>JAVDPK010001432.1:1057923-1070247 GCA_034780415.1 Cichlasoma orientale | reverse complement strand
ACTCATCCCTCTATGTTTTCGCTATTGTTTCCGTCTTTGTAATGCCAGCGCCTCCAGAAGGGGGCAGCATGGCGACAGTTCACCTATCTTCCCATGTTTGTTTGTTTTGTCTTCTTGGATGGGTGTTCTGTTAAACTGTAATTTCCCGGGTGCCTGGGTGGCTCAGGGGTGGAGCAGGCGACCACATTCATATGCCGCTTTGCGGTGGTGGCAGCGCGAGTTTGAGTCCCGGCTTGTCGTTAATTTGCCCCGTGTCTTCCCCCGTATCTCTCCCCCATTTCCTGTCTCTACACTGTAGATAAAAGCCACTGTGGCCAAAAATGGAAAAAAAAATTGTAATTTCCCCATTGTGGGATCAATAAAGTATCATTCATATATTAAGGTTATTTTAAATATAGCAGTTGGACAGATGACCACACATTTCATTATGGGATATTTTGGTATAAGGAGGATTTCAAGGTTGACTCAGGTGCTCAGGTTCTGTGACTGCAAAACAAACCCAACCCAAATCATCACCCCTCCACCACCGTGCTTCACAGCTGGTATGAGGTGTTTGCACTGATATACTGTGATCGGCTTTTCCAAACATAGCCCTCTGAATTATGGCCAAATATCCCCACTCTGGTCTCATCTGTCCAAAGGATATTCAATTCAATTCAATTTTATTTATATAGTGCCAAATCACAACAAACAGCCAAGGTGCTTTATATTGTAGGTAAAGACCCTACAATAATTACAGAGAAAACCCAACAGTCAAAATGACCCCCTGTGCACTTGGTGACAGTGGGAAGGAAAAAAACTCCCTTTTAACAGGAAGAAACCTCCGGATGAACCAGGCTCAGGGAGGGGCGGTCATCTGCTGCAACCGGTTGGGGCTGAGGGGAGAGAGACAGGACAGAAGACACACTGTGGAAGAGAGACAGAGATTAATAATAACTAATGATTAAATGTAGAGTGGGGTATAAACAGAGTAAAAAGAGATGAATGAAAAGAAACACTCAGTGTATCATGGGAAACCCCCCAAACGCCCACCCACCCACCCCACCCCGAAGTCCTGTTTGCTGCCATGTTCTTTTTAGAGAGAAGAGGCTTGTTTAATCTTACTGTAAATGTATTGTCATGAACTTTAACATTTAACATGCTAAATGAGGCCTATATACATAATATTTTTATTAGATGAGGCATGGGTATTGGCACCAGACTACATCACGATTAGAAACATCCTGGTCACAAGCCGCTGACATTTTATTTCCGCTGTGTAATAACTCCCAGCACAGGAAGTTTACAACCTTTCTGATGTGATGCTCAAAATGTCAAAGCACTTCTTCACCCAACAAAAAAAAAAAATCTGACTTTGATAAACTGAATGTCACTGTGACTCCAGATGCAACAAAGATTTTCAGATATAGATTTTAATCTTTCTCTGCTGAACATGCATTTGGAATTAAAGAAATATTTGGGGTCGTAAGCAACAAAGTAAAAGTGTGTTCATCTCCGCCCTATACTCTCATTACAACTTATCGTTTGTTAAGCCTATAGACGAGGACACTGAGTCTTAGTGTGCTTTTACTAGTGAGGGGTCATTGAAGGTGGACTACTTCTCTCCTCCATAATCTTCCATATCTGATATTGAAGTAGACAACCGAAAGGATCCAAATGTCTGGCGACTTCCCCTAAAACCCCCAGGGTGATGACTGAGCTTTCACAGGATGGCATTACAGAGTGTCGGAGTGCACAAGAGAAGTCTCGGATTGCTGTGAGAGTGCAGTTTATAAAATGACTTTACACATTCTCTCCAACAAACCATGACTCAGCGGGTAGTGACATGTTTCACAAAAAAAAAAAAAACTTGCAAACTTTATTTGGATAAGAGCAATGTGAAAAAATAAAGATAATATTCTACAAGTTTTTGCTGTCTCTGTGGTTTATTTTGATTTTTAAGCCTAATGATGGCTTCCTTCACTCACATCAACATCCCTTTGGACCTCGTATTGGCAGTTCCTGTGAAAAGATGTTTTATCTGCTCAGTTTTTTTATGAAATAATGAGAGAGAAGACCTTTCCTGGCCAATCAGCTGTCCAGTTACTTTCGAGCCTCTGAAAATTGGGAACTGTGCAAAAATGACCGTTACTGCAGTAATTTTGTTAAACCCGTGGAATTGAAGCTGAAAGTCAGCACTTCAAGCCCATCTTGATTGTTTGATTTTAAATATATCGTGCTTGCATACAGAAGCAAAATTACAATGTTAAAAATTGCAAAATGACTTAGTGGCCTAAATAAATATCAACATAAATTTCACCTCTTTTACTGCATGCTGAACTTACTGCTGTCGGCTTTCCCAGTAACTGCCAACTGTGACGGGCCGTACTCACACTGAGCAAACGCTAAACAGGCTAAATGTAACCGAGTTATGGTAAATGTCACTCCCCTCAGCCTGATGGCTGCATAATTGGCTATATAATTTTTTACCTGCTTTTAAGTATCTGAACTGTCTCTGCATATATTGACAAACTAAGCACGTGGAAAGTTGTTTTTCTCATGCTCTCGTCTTTGGGAAAGCCAAAACAAATGAAACTTTCCTTCACAACTGAAAAAGGATTTTTGGCTGACATCCAAAATTTGCAGATACCCTTGTTACAATGTCAAACACACACACACACAAAAAAAAGAAGAAGAAAAGAAAATTAAAACAACAACAAGCATTTTGTTATTTTCTGATTGAATAATTACTAACAGTTATTCTGGCAATGGAGTTATAAAAGCAAGAAGATAAGAATGATGAATAATGAAATATAAAGTATGAAATGTCTTAAATGCTGAAGAATAATTGGCAGATCGCCCGCTGCTTTGTTGATCGTCGCTCAATATAAGAGGGCAGCTTGTTAAAGGCAGAGCTCCCGACTTGATTAAAATGTTAACAGAGCATCAATTTTTTGAGTGCTCATGCATGCAGTTCACATCCTCGCGGTACATTGTTGCATTTATTCTGAAATACTTTGTTCGTTTGAATCAAGAATTTATGAAAATCAACAGAAGAGAGCAGCTGTTATTGTGTTATGGATGAGATAACACATGGAAACATGCTTTCAGCGCAGCCTGCTCTAAGTTGGTACCAAAATGGCAAAGGCCGTGTACCCAAATGTGCCTAATATGTGTTAGTGTTTTGAAAGATTCACTCACAGCCCTACTCTCTCTCTCTCTCTCTCGCTCTTTCATTTTATTTTTATTTTTTGGTTTTCAGACCAGGTACATGTTTGCAGTTCTCAGGAGCTGAGCACATATAACCTTGTAGGTTGACTAGAAAATATTTCCCATACCTATAGATTCAGTCAAAAGACAAATAAAGGATTCTCTCTTCCAGTTCTAATTTTTCCATAGCAGGATATACTACAAAATCATCTGTTCCTCACCAGGTTCTAAAATCATTAAAGCACAACCTCAGATAAACAACAACAACACTTGACATCTTACACTGTGTCATTATTTATTCAACAAAACCTAAGCAGTGTGTGAAAAGCTAAGTGCACCTTCACTGCTTCCATAAGAATTAAGACCATGAGTAGTAGCCAGGTGCTCCTAATCAAATGCACTTGATTAATTGACCATCAGCAAGAGTGAGCACCTCTATAAAAGCAGAAATTTTGGCAGTTTGCAGGTCTGAGCATCCAAGCATGTATTAACGCAGTGCCAAGGAGGAAAGAAGTCAGCAGTGACCTTAAAGAAACAGTGTTGCCCATCTTTATAAGGCCATATCCAAACAATGTGAAGTCCATCATTCTACAGCTGCCAATCTGCAACAACTGTGTGATCCTAACATTTCAATATGGACCAAAATCTTTGAGGAATGTTTTCCGCACCTTGCTGATGCATAAAGGTTTTTAACAGGAAACTTAATTTCATGTTCAAGAACCCATTATCCTTTTGGAAACAGCTTCGTAAGATGGGTATACTGTGGTCATAAAGGAGTGGACGCGGTCAGCAGTAGTAGGCTGTGTGTTTACCGGTATTCAGTCGGTACTAAGGAGGCCAAAGTGTGCCAAGAAAATATCCCCCACACATTACACCAGCAGCAGGAGACTGAACCGTTGATCCAAGGCAGGATGGTTTCCATGCTTTTCATGTTTACACCAAATTCTGGCACTCCCATCCAAATGTTGCACAGCACTAACTGACACAGACCAGTCAACATTTTTCCAGTCTTCTAGCGTCCAATTTTGTTGAGCCTGTGTGCATTATATCCCTGTTTCCCATTTTTAGCTGACAGGAATGAACCTGGTGTGGTCTTCTGCTCCAAGGTTTGAAGTGACGTGCTTTCACAGATGCTCCTCTGCATACCTCTGTTGTACCAAGTGGTTATTTCAGCTACTGCTGCCTTCCTGTCAATGTGAAGCAATCTGGCCATTCTCCACTGCCCTCTCACATCAACAAGGCATTTTGGCCCAGATAACTGCCGTCACTGGATAGGGTCTTTTGGGCCATTCTCTGTTAACCCTAGAGATGGTTGTGCACTCACTGTCACATTTGAGAAATCAGTTTGAGAGGCATTTTCACAGAGAAACCTGGTGCTCACTGGATCATTTCTTCTTCTTTGTTTTTGGACCATTCTCTAAAAACTCTAAAGGTGATTGTTGGGAAAATCCCAGTAGATGAGCGGTTTCTGAAATATTCAGAGCGGCCCGTCTGGCGCTAACATCCATGCCATGTTCAAAGGCACTTAAATCACCTTTCTTCCCCTTTCTGATGCTCAGTTTGAACTTAAGCAGGTCGTCTTGACCATGTCTCCATACATCCATGTGTTTGGCTGATTGGATTTATTGAGCATTAACGATAAGTTTAACAGATGTACCTGATAAGGGGGCTGGGGAGTGTACATATATTCAATTTCAATCTCTATACTCATTAAAAAGCCCCTAACTTGAAGCACTGTCATAACTAAGGCGCCTCACAATCTGTAGTCCAGAGTTACTTGAAAACCAAAAAGGCTTCTGTGGAGTTTAGAGGTAAAGTGCAGATGACCCAGAGAATGAGCCAGTCCACAAGCTATTTATGCTTCAGCAAAGGTCGTGAAATGCTTTAACTGCTCTCTCCCACAATAGCAAAACCTATAATGATGTATTGTAACTCACTAAAGTAGCTGAAAGGGAACTGCAAAATACATCCCACACTCTCTCTCTATCTCAAACACACACACACACACACTCATTTTTTGCCACCACTGAGACACCACTTTTTGTCAATAATTGGATAACAATACAACACACTGCCATCGCTGGGAAAAATATTCACTGGTAGCAGTCATTTGTTATGATTGCCATGACTGACTTGTGTCTGGTTCAAATAATCTTTCTACATCTTTCAAAGATGTTTTTATTCAGTGAATCAGTCAGTGAACACAGTTATGTGCAACTGACTTGAAAATAATGTGTTCAACTGTTTTGTTTTGTTTTTTTGTTGTTGTTTGTTTGTTTGATTGGCTGCTTCTGCCTTTTTAATGTATCTAATATTAATAAGATGTGGGCACACCTTTGCATTTTTAGACTGCTGTAAGACAAGAGAAGCAATTTCAAGACATCAAATGACTGAATATGTTTAACAGCACGGGTATGGCGGGAAGGCACTGAAGTCGGTACAACCTTCATCATGGTCAAGGCTGTTTTCATCATCACAAAAAGAGGCATCTGTAGTTTGACACGTATTAATCTGTCCTGATCATCTATAGTCCAACAGCCTTTACCGCCTATAATATGAAAATATGTTCTCAGTTTCCAGAAATAATGAGGCCCAGCACGTGTGCCTCCATCAGCACATTTATGTGAGATACACAGCATGTCTCCATCGTGCACAGATGACGAAGGCCATTGCCAGCAGAAGCCTTTTCATCAGTAAACCTTGCACCTGCTTTTTCAGAGGAGACGTAAACATACTGAGCACTCAAACTGAGATACCCACATCATATTTTATGAAACTCTTTTTTTTTATGCTTTTGGCTTTGTATTTTTGTGACAATCTGTTACAGACACGACAAGGACTTTGATTTTTCGTAGTCTGTCAAAGAACAAAACCACAGTTTTGCTGTCCTGCCCACTGTGGGAGTGGATACCTACACAGTGTTCAGACACATTTCTCATCTGTATCAGGAAAACTGATTTGTATCTGAGAATGCTGGGGGAGGTGTTTGTCATTTAAACACAAACAAAGTGCACAAAAACAGAAGGCAAAAATAGGCCGCTATAAGGTAGTGGAGAACACGCTCTTGAGTCTAGAATACTGTTTTCAAATAATTGGCATGCCAAAGTGCGTTGTTGCACTTTTAGGTTTTTATTTAAGTGATTTTTCATACAAGAATACCAAACATTTTAAAATTCCTGCTTTTCAAAAGTGGTAATTTGACTATGTTTCCTGACTAAACTGAAGGCAACATGTAGAGATTTTCTGATTTGTAACAGACTAATTCTCATAGTAAACTTTGGCTGCAGACCTATTTTTCCTTAAAAAGAAATCTTGATTACTGCTGTCTCGCAGGACACGCGGAACGCTCAAATCCAAAATCACAAAGTGATTCTTGATTTGCAGAAGAAGCTTCTTCTGCCTCTGAACAAAATCAAGTGTTTTGCCCAGAAATGGGGATTTGGCAAATCAAGACAAAATTCACAGTTTGGCTTGTATTTGATGAAGAAGCTAAAATAAAAAATATGAAAAAAAAATAGCATTTTAATCATTTTTATTTAAAGAAAAAAAAAAGAACTTGCACTAAAAAGAAAAAATGTCATGTGATGCTGATATTTGATGTGCTTCATTGATTAAGTTTGAGGTCCGTTTTATGGCTGATCTGTTCATCCTTACAGCAGAGAAGCTGCAGGTCCTCGTGATGCTGAAAGGTCAATGTAACCATGTGGCACTGCAAACAGAAGTGAAAAATCGCACATCATCTACACGAGTAAAAAAGTATAGCCCAAAGGGGGGAGCCAGCAGACTTGAAACCAAGGCCTTCTTGCTGTGACGCAGTGGTGCTAACCAGCACACCACTATGCCACCAAATTAAATAACACATTAAGTTAATATGAGTAAACCCCACAGCATGACACTATTCTATCTTCAAGGAAACCTCACTACCTCCTAATCGACACTTTTTTTTTTAAATTCATGGAAACATTTTCTTACATTTCGTTTCCTTGCGCAAATGATATTTTTTGGATCAAACAGAATACCGAAGAAGTCTCTCAGAGAAGACAGCCAAATGTGATAAATTGATCATAATGAAACCAGCATCCAATTACAGCACATCGAGACGCATCAGAGACATTTAAACCTTTAAAATAAGTCAAGGTTGCATTTACACCAAAGAGCGGCAAAGTTATTCATATTTGGCCTTAGCAACAGTGAAATCATTAACGTGTCACACAAAATTGACTCTTTGGTAAAGTGACAGTGACGTTTCACGCAAAAGCAGTGAAGTTCAAATAGAGGTTAATGTGTAGGGCAATGAAAGGCTCAATGTGATGAAAGCAGGGCAGCCAGAGGAGAGCCCTTCAATAATTTGCAATCCACACTATCATAATTATCTGCTGCTGTTGGCATAACCACCACTGTGTACAGTAATCAGACGTGAGATGAAACTAAATAACATGGTAAGTAAGAAGGTAGTGTCTAGTTTTTTGCACTCGGTGATAAACTTTCTTTTATACACTGTACTAAATAATGTGCAGTTCCTTACAAAAATCGTGTCTTTATTGTCCAGAACACATCATTTCTCATTTTGACAAAAACAGGAAACTTCACACCTTACACAGTGATAAATGGTACAAGAGTGGATAGTACTGGGTAATCTCCAAGCACAGGTGGGAATTTCGCACCATAGCGTTAAGCAAGGTGTTAGTGCACATGTGAGCATGTGCTGTTATTGCTGCCAGTGAGCTCAGCCAGCTCGCACTGGTAAATAAAAGTAAAATAAAAGAGGGTCTTTCAAAACTGAAATCTGTGCAATCCAGATTTAAAGCTTTTACGCTTTACTTGCAGAGTGCAAATACGGCTCATAAGTCCTCATAATTATTGTGTTGTTGTGTCATACAATTGCTAATAACCTTACACTCACGGGCCACTGTTCAACCTGCTCAACAGCTTGTTTTAACGCAACGAATATCTCAGCCAGTTACAGTATACGGCAGCAAACTTTAATCCGAGGCCCAGAAAGAGGAAGGAAGGTCATGTAAGTGACTCTGCGTGTGCCGTGGTTGTTGGTGCTAGACATGCTGGTCTGAGTATTTCAGAAACTGCTGATCTACTGGGATTTTCCCACACAATCATCTTTAGGGTTTACAGAGAATGATCCAAAAAATAAACCTCTCAAACGGATTTCTTGAACATGACAGTGAGTTCTCTGTACTCAGATGGCCTCCACAGTCACCAGATCTCAATCCAATGGAGCACCTCCGGGATGTGATGGAAAGGAGATGTGTATCATGGATGCGTAGCTGCTATCATGTCAAAAGGGATCAAAATCTCTGAGGAATGACATATATATATACACACATTATAAAATTCTTTAAGATCTTGGAAATAAATTATATGCACATACATAAGACATGGCCATAAACATGACCTTTACAGAGTGGCACCAGCCTCTTTACTGCATTTCTGTAAAAGCCCAAGGACAATATGGAAGGCCAGTGCAAGCCCTCGGCATCTAACTAATGCAAAGGCATATAGTCTCATCTGACTTATCATGTTATTATCTGAGGAGCCTTGGAGAAGAATTTGCCCCATAATGAGACCAGGAAGGAGTAGCTGTTGCAGAGTTGCTTGAGGGCGAAGTGTTTGTTTCCACCTCAAATGATGTAGCGCTTTATTGGTCACAGGGGTAATGAAATCACTCTGCAAAATCCATAATGTTTTTAAAATATCCAGCAAATGCAATCCAGGGGTTAGTCCTTGCCCCGATCCGGAATAAAATTCCCACTGCTTCCACCAGCACAACATCACCTTTGATGAAATGCCTCGTGGTGGAGCGCATACTGTTGTTGTTTGGTCCTATGGGTGTACGTTAGTAGGAACACCAAGTAGGATTTTTTTTTTTCTGTTGGAAGGGGATGAGCTGCAGTTTTCACTGGTATATGGCCAGCAGCTAGAGCAATAAACATCAACAGCGACATAAGACACATCTTGTAATAGGAGTGGGTGGGAGTGCGAGAAAGCAGCAATATCCCCGCTACTCTCAAGAGAACAAAGAAAGAAGGTATGGAAAGGCTTGATTGTGTTTATCTCACTCTTTCATCTACTCTTCTGCTAATCCATGTAAAATATTCTGACTGCTGGGTGGCCATCTTTTACAAATACAATGAATTCAATGATAAACTCTTTGATCTTGGCTTACACATTCAATACAATATTAAACAGAAAACTGCCCAGATGAGGGCTGAATCTGGGCTAAGGAATATCATATTTGGAATGGAACTGCAAAGCATTATCATCTGCTGTATTTGCCTCCAGATGGACTTTTAAAGCACTTTGGTCTCTGTCCAGCAGCAAATCCAGAAGCTTTCTAAGATAACTATCACAGGCTTGTGGTGGTACAAGCCAACCATTTATGTCTAGGAAGCAGGTTTTACTGGTCTCCAGTAGTGGTGCCAGATGATCGTATTTATTTGTTGTACAGCACGAGCAAAAGGAACAGCAGGAGTGGACACAAAACCACAGTTAATTTACCATTTTTTAATTTTCTGTAAAAGTTGAGACACAGCTAAAACTCTCTCCAAAAAGTGGCAGGACAAAACAGCAGTACTTCAGTGAACTGTGAAGGGTAAGCTGTTGGTGTCTGACAGCTGATTGGCATGAGGGTAATTTTCCAGTGGCTTTCAACCTTTTTAGCTCATGACCCCCTAAATTAGACAATGATTAATTCTTTATTTTCTATTTAATGTTCTTTTAACAAATTTGAAAAGCACAGGAAAGTATTGAAGTGTTAAAGGTGAGATTTTCTTTTTTTTCTTAGGTAATTGAAAGATGAAAGATGAGAATATTAAGGACACAAGTGAGTCACTGTGCTTCTCTGCATTTAAATTGAAAGGTCACCACTTTTAGAAAATTAACTGTTTGTAAACATCCCATCTTAAATTAAATGTTACATTTGTCACCTGGGATTTTGTTGCTGAACTTATTCAAATATAACCTCACCCACAATAAGTTACTGAAGAACTGTATATTTGCCTCAGCCCTGCAGAAGCAAACCCAAATGAAATTTGATTTTCTTCATACTTTGAGAATTTAGATCACAGTTGATAAACTTAGCAAATCAAACAGAAGCACAATAAGAGACATTTAATATTCAGCGTCATGTGCAAAATGTGCCTCTGCCAGCAGATGAAATCATCTTGACATTTGCAACTTTTATTTTTTTTTTCCACTCTATTCCTTTTGTGTTTCTAAAATCAAAGTTTGATATCCAACAAATTACTAAACTATGGAATAAACATGATAGTCTTATAAAGGTCAGGAAAAAAATCAAAAATTCTAAGGAGGACTTTAGAGATTCCGAAGCTGCTGTAAGTTTAAACATATTATGCATTATACACGCACTTCTCAACTCTCTAGAGGCTTTTTTCTTACAGATCAAAGCTCTTCTCCTTTCTGAAATAATGAGGAAGAAGAAATAGGAAAGATAACCTCATCAGGAATGTCAGTCTGCCACCTTGAATGTACCATCAGCATTCTTCAGCCTCAAGAATGATTTTAGGAGAAAGTGTGAGCCACATGTGACTAAACACACACACGCACGCGCACGCACGCACGCACACACAGATCTGAGATGCCAAACGCCCAGTGATTAAGGAAGGCAAAGTAAGCAGTCACATCATTTTGCAAAATGAACTCACCTCAAGCATCTCCACCATGTTCCCCATCTATTCACTCACACAGTTGCAGGGTTACCATGGAAACAAAGAGTCTACCATTCTAGCCTCCTTACAAAGTGCTGCAGCCCTACAGCAGACCAAACACGCCCCTGTTACAGTGCTCCAAGAATGTGGCATTGTTTAAGCCAGCCACAGACAAGTTCATGTTTTCGCAGAATCTTGTAGTTGACTGGAATTTAATAAATAAATGACATAATTTAAAAAAAAAGCCTTCACTACCAATTACATACTCTTCTCCCAACTGTAAGTGTTAAAGTTCCCTAGACGAAACCCCCATCTAAAACTAGGCTACGCCTGTGGTGTTTTATCCTTTGATGTCTGACGAGGCCAAACAAAGGGATTATTAACAGGATGTTACTGGTTCATACATTCTGGGCCCAGACAAGAAGAAAAGTTTCCAAAGCATGTCATGCCTTTTGTTTTGCTTAAAAAGCCATTGATAAATGCAAATTAAAAGCACACATATAAATACATGTATATATATATATATAGTTTTGCATTCACACCAATGGCCTGCTGGAGGTCGTTTTGTAGCTCTAACAGTGCTCAGTCTGTTCCTCCCTGCACAAAGGAGCAGATACTGGTCCTGCTGATGGTTAAGGACCTTCTAAGGACTTTGTGGAACCCTGTCCAGCTCTAACTGGAAAGTAACTGCCTGTTTTTTGGAAACTCCTCAGTGCTCTTGAGATCGTGCTGGGAGACACAGCAAACCGATGTGCCACCCTGGATGAGTTGGACAATCTGTGCAACCTCTGTAGTGTCCATTTATCACCTCGTGCTACCAGTAATGACACTAATTCTAGCCAAGTGCAAAACTAGTGAAAAAACAGTCAGAAAAGATGAGGAGGGGAAAACATGTCAGTGTCCAAAGCATTCCTTTTTGAGGGGTTGTCTCATTTTGTACACCTGTTGTTAATTTCATTAACACCAAAGCATCTGAAACTGATTAAAACCCCCCTCTGCTACTTACCCAACCAGATCAATAAAACTCTATACTCTAATTAAAAAGTGTTAAAGCCTTTACATTTTTGAGCAGTGTATATATATATATATATATATATATATATATATATATACACACAGTACCAGTAGAAAGTTTGGACACACTGATACGATGAATTTCTTGGTAGGAGATCAGAGTCTCTGACATTTAGTTGGTATTTGCTTATACTTGATAGTGTACTTTTAGGACTTCATGATGCTTCCTGGCACTTGCGAATAAACTAAGACTCAGCTCTTGTAAACAGTAAGATGAGCGATAATTGCACGTGACAAGGACTCATTTTTCAGTATTATATCTAAGCTGTTTCACTTGTGAATCAAGAAAAACGTTGGCATGCATGTATTTGTGTGTGTGTGTGTGTGTGTGTGTGTGTGTGTGTGTGTGTGTGTGTGTGTGTGTGTGTGTGTGTGTGTG
>JAVDPK010001432.1:1040864-1054024 GCA_034780415.1 Cichlasoma orientale | reverse complement strand
CCCCCCCCCCCCCCCACGGGTAGTAAAGCATTGGTGTAGTGTTAGTAGCACTATAAATTATGAGGGCCTTGCCACAGCTGGCCCACACATGCATGACTCAACTTATAGCTCAAAATTGCACAATATAAACCATCCAACACTCTCAAGCAAATGATTTCAAATTAACACGGCTTTTACACATTTGAAATCTGGCATTGTACGTGGCATGACTGGATTTAAAAAATTACTAAAGAAAGTGCAAATTTATCAATAGCATAGTAAACAATGAACCTGGTAAACAACTACATTATCTTTCCTGTCTGATTCCAAATGGAAAAACACTGTACTGTGTCTGCCTTGGCTAAAACATACAGGTTATCCAAACGTAAATTAAAATGGTTTGGAGTTGTAATGCATTAATTGCACAAACTGTAACATACAGTGTTAACATGCATATTATGCTAGCTGATATTTAACCTTTTCCAACTGCCTCGGTTACAATAAGATGTATTACAACATTTGCCTCACTACCTGACATTGTTTGATTTATTAATGAATCATTTGACATTCACCTACAACAGAACATGTCTAGAATGGAACGAGCCATAAATCTAACAAGCAAAGGGGGAATCTGTAATTGCAGGCCGACACAGAAGGGGTCTCATCTGGAAAATTAAGCAAAAACACTCAGGGCCAGATTTACTAAGCAGGGTAAATTATCATGATGGGAGCAGAAAGTTCTGCATGTGATCTGCTTAAAATGTACAAATTCATGAGCACAGATGCAGTCACTTTGTTTCAATTATGACCAACACTATGTACCAAGACCAAATTATTGGGTCAAAAACAAGCAGACCTGATGAGGGAGTGACTAACTACTAACAAAAACACAGTATAAGTTTAGATTGTGTGCATGTGTTTCTCTCTGAAAACAGCATGCCAACTGAGATCAACGGGAGGCAGCTTAAAAAGAATCACTATGTTCTGATATAAGGGTGAACTCTTACATTAGAAGCTGATAGAGACTATGCCGGGTCTTGGAGATTGGGGTAGCTATTCTCTGGATACATTTAGCTCAGTGGATGCACATGATTTATCCAGATAAGGGCTGCTATATTACAAACAGCTCCACTGTATAAACCTGAAATCGGTGTATTACAGCTGACCTGTCAGATGTGCAGAACACAAAATATGTTTTCTCTCAGATCCTGAGTGCGGATAAAGTTACTGTAGCTGTGTCATGTGTTCGTGGCTCTTTTTTTTCTGCTAGATTCAGCCATTATTCTTACACACTTCAGATCTAAATTACATTAATATGTGTAGTTTGGTGGTTATTTCAATATATAATGTAATGATAATACTAGAGAGAAGTTAGAAGTATATGAAAGTTGATCTGTGACTGAAAATCTGAAACACTAGAAGCTGATCTGCTCACTGTGACAAGTAACTTTGCTGCTTCCCAGCAAACATTCTGATGTTGAACAACTGTAAGCTGGCCATTTTTTCCCATCATCTAGTCTCATCTAGTGTGCCTTTAATATATATTATATAAATCCCAGCTCGCCCTGGGGGCTTTTGTCTTCCAAGCTCGGGTCCTCTCCCAGAGGCCTGGGAGCTTCAGGGTCCAGTGCAGTATCTTAGCTGTTCCCAGGATTGCACTCTTCTGGACAGAGATCTCAGATGTTGCTCCTGGAATCTGCTAGAGTCATTCTCCCAGTTTGGGGGTCACCTTAAAGGCTGGTCCGTGAAAATATTTTCTAACACTAAACCGGTCCGTGGCTCAAAAAAGGTTGGAGACCACTGATTTACAGTATCTACCAGTATCTGGTGTTTTGCTCCCCTAGTCTTTCTGACAGTTCCTTTCTGGGCCTTGCTCATGTATTGAGCCACGTGCCTGCTCATCTTAGCTGCTATGATGCCTGACAGGAGTTTCCATGTTGTACTGCGGCAGGTTATGGGCCGGTAGTTGGATGGGACTGGTCCCTTCTGGGGATCCTTGGAGATCAGGACCATGCGGCCTTCAGTCAGCCATTCTGGGTGTGTCTTAGCTTCTAGCAGCTGGTTCATTTGTGCTGCCAGGCGCTCATGGAGTTCAGTAAGCTTCTTAAGCCAGTAGGTGTGCATCATGTCAGGGCCTGGTGCTGTCCGGCTCTTCATATGTGAGACTCTTTCCTGGATGTCTGCCACTGTGATTGTTACTGGAGCGTGTTCAGGGAGGTTGCTGTGGTCTGCTCTTAGATCCACTAGCCACTGAGCATTGGTGTTATGTGTTGCATCCTTCTCCCATATGCCCTTCCAGTATTACTCCATCTCCAGCCTTGGTGGGGGTGCTGTTCTCATATTGTTCCCCTGCCACTGAGAGTACACCTTGGATGGTTTGGTGGAGAACATCTGGTTTATTCTCCTGGCTTCTATCTCTTTGGTGTACCTCTTCAGGTATTTTGCCAAGGCTGTGAGTCTTTGCTTGGCAGACTCTAAGGCCTCAGGTATAGACAGCCTGTTGTACTTCTTAGGCGCCCCTTTCTTCATCACACCTTTCTGCAACTCTGAGAGCTGGCTAACTTCCCTCCGTGCTGCCTTGATCTTAGCTTCTAGCCATCTTTTCCATGGAGGGTATTGCTCCTTATTGCTGTTCATCTTATAGTCAAGGATCACTGCTGCGATGGTATACATCAATTGATTGGTTTCAGTAATGGTCGAAGTAGGAACTGTCCGTAGTGCTGCATTCACATCTTCTAGTAGACTTTCAGAGGGTACTTCACGTATTCTTGGTAGTTGGCTTCGAGGAGTCCAGTTTTCCAGCTTAGCCATGATCTTATCTTTCAGGTCAGCCGCTTTCGTATTCAGACTACTAGTTGTTATTATTGGGGCTTAGTGTGTGTGTGAGAGTGTGTGTGTGTGTGTGTGTATATATATATATATATATATATATATATATATATATATATATAAACACACACACATATACACAGAAACTTTTGTCTGGTTTCATGGCCGCTAGAGCTAAACTCAAGGTTCTCCAAAATTAACTTTTTTTTGGATTCTTTAACCCCAGACAATTTCAAAATATTACTGCATTGGCTGTCACTTTCATTTGAGCCTTCGATTTCAGCATGCTGTCTGAACCTGGCGAACTTTAAAGAACAAAAGTAGGGAGATTAGTGAGTTTAGTGAGAAAGTCATGCTACTCAATTCCTTGCCAACGTGAGAGATCTTCCAGTCTACTTTTGATCATTATTAGAAGACTAAGCATCAAAGACATTGTGGCACCATCGTGTTCGTGAGAGCTTTTTTTTCTTCCTTGGTCCTTGGTAGTCTGTGCTTATAAATCTTTTCACAAAAGGCGTGAGCTGCGGTGGAAATGAGGACTACATTCATTTTAGTAGTAGTTCCTGTTCCTGAAAATTGCTTGTTCGCTGATGCTCACTGGTGTGTTTTAAAGGTAAAAGAAACATCGTTCTGTCACCCCTTTCCATATTTTTTATTTCTTCCTAATATTTTATTGTAATAAAAAATTTCCTTTTTCAATATATGAACTAATATAATAAGAGTTCTATCATCCAGGTATTATTATGACCTTGGACAGCTAATTTAGAAATGATGTATTTCTGAGTCTCTGAATCACAGAAACAAGAACCCAAAGACCAAAAATGATATAATTAGGTAAAACTTTTTGTTTGCGCATCATTAAATCAAGCATCTTTTTACGGACACTGGGGATATGAATTCGTTTTTGCAATGCACAACTTGCAAAGCTGTGAAGAAATTAGAGTCATTCAAGGGTATACTTTCAAATAAATATTTCATCTTTTCACAGCTTCAGCCTCCTACACAATGACGCAAAGCACCTTAACACCAACATATATATCAGCTTACTGGTAAAAGGGATGTGAATGAGTGTGTATTAGGGCAATTTTTTGGTTTGCTTTGCTGAATATCCAGGAATTTATATCACTTATCCAAAGAAAATGATTGCCCAAAGGCCTGCAATTCTACAAGTTTCAGCGCATTTTGTGTGCAGAAGAGGAGCTCATCTGTCAGTACATCACACAAGGTTTGGGGAAACTGGGTCAGAATGAGGCAAAAGATTTGAAAGTGGAAAATGTGCACCTATGCTTATTAAAGCATGTCAAGCATTCTGGTTTGATTGAACTACACGGGGTGTCTGACTTGAGGCGCTGAACATTTATATTTTGAGATTTTCAGATAAAGATATTTCAGCGAGCATTACATTGATTGCTCTCAGAGAACAGCAATTGTCAAGTGAGAGCTTACACATGTCAAGACGTTTTTGACCAAATACTCCTCACTCACGTTGCCTCACCACAAGTAAATCCTCGCTTTATTGTTAGGAGAGGATGATAAAAATGATTCCTGTGCCACAGAGGTTATTATTAACACCTGACTTTGGTTTAAACTGTGACCAGTCTGACTGCATGTAGCGCAAGGGTGAGACCACTTCAGCGTGTCTTCTTTTAACTCACAGACACGCCATTTGTAAGGTAAAAGCAGAGATGTCCTCTTTTCTGTTTTCCTTTTTTTTTTATCATCAAATGATCCTTATACAATATCCTTTGTGTTTCCCTCTTTCCCTTCCTTCATTATTGTGAGGTGATGTCACCTTGACATGAAGGTAGAAACATCTTGCATTCTCCCTGCCGTTCTATCTGCGGGCTGACCTGTGGGTCGCAGGAAATTCTCAATGGGGATGGACTCACAGCAGAGCATCTACCTTTATCTAATTATATGACAGCTTCAAGGGAGGGAGAGCTGCAGCTCTGCGATCCCTTCATGGCGCCTAATATCCCATTCCTTTTCATATTGAATCTTTTTGTTCAAAGCAGCCCTTTAATGCTCACTGCACCCTCATCAGCCAGGCACTGGAAGACAGGGAAGAGGCACAAGCAGAGAGTGAATTGTTAGCTTCTCCAATCACACCTATTGAAGGATATGTCAGATAAATTGCATCACTTCATGTTTAGGCCCTTCCTAAAGTTTTTCCCGCACAAGGCCCTCTGTGGCTCAAATGTTCAAATAAATTGCTGGATCTATGTGTGTGGGGGTTTGTGTGGGTGGGTGGGTGTGTGTCTGTAGTGTTTGCGTGTCTGAGAAATAGATGCAAGGTTTTGAAGTCTTTGATCTTTATCTAAAAGCCCAGTTAGATTTACATCAGAACCACAGAATTTGCTTCATGCATGTCATTACCAAAGTGCCACAGTGAGTAATAAATCATGTTGATGCTACAGAATGATTTCATGTAAAAAGCTTTTGACTTACTGCTGATGCTTTTGCGAATAAAAAATTCAGGTATGTTATACTGACTTTATTGTATGTTACAAAATTTATCACGACTGGTTTGTGAGTTTCCCCACTTCACTTCTAAGGCCTGAGTTAGACTTCTGTGGGAATCCTTGTGGAGCCAACGACGTAACCTACAGAAGTGGCTGACGTCATTTACGCTTGTGTGTTTGTGCATCGTGTTAATCACCTTGTGGTCGTGTCCCGGTGTTTTATATGTGGCACTAAATGATAGAAAGAAATAAAATGGTGGGATTTTTTTCCCTCTGTGGTTGCCGCTCTTTGTTGTGGTGATTTTTTTTTTTTTTTTCGCAGCCAAACATATTTGTCCCTCAGGTTTTCCCACTTCTCTGTACATTCCCTCACACCAATTCTGATGGTTTCAGCAATCTCCCTCCAATAATTTACTGACGTTTATGAAAAACTGCAGTGAAAAAGTAACCAGAGATGCACAGGAGGAATCAGCAGTGCTGAACAGGTCAATCACAATAGTTGCACCCTGCATCCATATGATGTGTAGTAACATCTCTAGGGAGGTGCACATTCGGTTACGCAGCAGGTTAAGGCGTAGGGTTTCAGTGGGGTTTGTGGTTATGGCATAGATTTCCCACTGAAGCATAAATCCCCAGTAACTTGCTTTCATGTTCTGTTGTGAGCTTCACTCACAGACTGAGTGGACCTACTGTATTTAGAAAACATTATTAGGTACCAGGTTGGATCCCTTTTTGCCTGCTGTAATTCTTCATGGCATAGATTCAACAAGGTCATGAAGCATTCCTCAGAGATTTTTGGTTCAACCTGCAGCAACTGCAGATCTGTCAGCTGCACATCTATGATATGAATCTCCCATTCCACCACATTGGATTGAGATCTGGTGACTGTGGAGGTCATTTGAGTGCAGTGAAGTTATTGTCATGTTAAAGAAACCAGTTTGAGATGATTTGAGCTTTGTGACATTTGTGTCATGCATTATCTTGTTCAAAGCAGCCATGTGGTCACTTGTTTCTTTTTGCTTACATTTTTTTTTTTAGGATTTTTAGGGTTTTGTTGCTTATTGGTCACAAAAACACAGGGAAAAACAATAAGATTGATAAGTTAAATAAGTTGTGAAAGCCGCATTAATGAAGAGTATTCTACCACCCCCAAGTTTTTCTCCTGACTTCAAAATCTGTAAATGTTCCCACTCGTAGTTCAAAAGAGGACTCATACGAGCCATTATTGAGGTCATACTAGCAACAAGTTCTAGTTCAGTAGAGAAGTGAGGGTAATTAGTATTGAACATAACTCAGAACACATCAAAGCAGTAATTCTTCTGCACTGCCAGCTCTATTTTTAAAAATCCCAAATCCACATTTTCACTGTAACAAAATAGCATTGAATGTGTTTTGTTTAAGAGCATTATTTTATGATATTTACACATTTCCTATAATGTCACAGATTATATATATATATATATGAAACAAACCCAAACCCAGAGCATCAGTGATATCAGTAAGGTGAGGTGTGCAGAGCATAAAGGATACTAAAAGATTACGAGCACAGCCACAACCTGTTCAACCTGCTGCCATCTGGCAAGCAGCACAGAACTATCCTGCTGAAGTATCATGAGACTTTGGAGCAGTTTCTTTCTTCAGGCAGTGATGTAACTGAACTCATCCTTCACAATTCTGATCTGTTAATGACTAAACTTTGTCTTCATTCTTTTATCAAGCCATCCATCCATTTTCTTCTGCTTATCCCTTTCTGTTAAGTAGAATGGGGGACTACAATTTTATTTTTAGGACTTCTGTTATAAAACGATAAATGATCTGGAATTTTGAATATACATTAATAAAGAACATAGGCACACTGCATGTCTTCAGACACGCAGTCTTTTTCTTATCTAGCATTTACTTTATCTCTGCAGTTTCCCAGTAATAACAAGGTATAACAGATGACGCTGCCATTAATCACAGATGCAGGTTAGAGCTCTGTGAGCCTATGCAGAGAGGCCGCTCTAAACCTACCCTAATACTAGTGGTCTGTAAAATTCATGCTGTTTGACAACAAAATACACAACAAAGGTGTAGCACAAGCAACCACACAGATGAATGCAGTGGATTTAGGCAAAGGTAGACTCATAAGCACCTCTAACTCACTATATTGTAAGGCCAGATTCAACAAAACAATTTTTAAAAATGCCAAAAAGCCAAAAAGCTATGAGATGACACAGTAGACTTGCTAATGCACAGCAGCTAGTTACAATATAAGTGTTTTCTCCATAAAAACCCATCAGCCTCACACTGTAGGCGTTCCAACTTATCTACATTAATTGGCTGCTGCAAGTCACTCAAAAAGCCCATTAACGAATGTGTGTAGCAGGTGATTGCAGTCCAACTCTAAAAAACATATGTACACTCTGCACCTGAACAAATAGCTCATTACAGAAAGGCACATTAAGAAGCTATTTTAGTTGTCTGGACCACTGAAAACAAAGTCATGACTGTTGTATCTGTCTGTAGTTACCACACCAGTCACAAATAAAATATATTTGACATAAATCGAAATAACCTGACTCGTAGTTAAATAAATTCTAGAGAATTTAAGAATTAGCAGAGAACCGATTTAACCAGAATGAGTGGAAGTAGTTTGTTGGCCATTTTCCTGACAAAAAATTCTGGCAGTTGTTATATTCACGTAATGAAGACCATTATTGATGAATTAATATTTTTTTTTAAAATTTCATTGTTTTATGTGCATGCAGCACATAGACATGGACTTGACTACCGTGATTTAACCCACACGCTTGTGGGCTGCCGTCTAAGTTTAGTATTTTTCCCACTGGAATCTTTTGTTTTATTAAGCTGGTCATGACCACATCTGGACAGGGCCCAGACCCGGGACATTACCAGCAAATACTATCACTGGCTTTAGCTGTAATACACGGCAAACAAGCGAGTTATTCAAAAAGAAGGGAGTGGTTGGCTTTAGAGAAAAGAAACAGCTTTTTTTAAATTCTTTAAACATTGCGGTCAGATATCAAGAGTGAGGGGTGGCCCCCACGCCCGGGGGGGGGGGGGGGGGGGGGGGGGGGGGGGGGGGGGGCACCAAAAAAACACCCCCCCCCCCCCCCCCCGGTTGACCTTTTGAAAGAATGTAGGCATAAGGCACTTTGCTGCTCCATCATTAGATGGACTGTCTTCACTTTTCAGAAGATTATTCGTAGATCCAAGAAACATCAACATGATGTGCACAATGCTGCCAAAGGACCAACAGGGTTAACGATGACTAAAGTAAAGGTTTATTCATCTACATTACATAGCAATCAGTAAAAAGTGATAAGCTGTCAAATCCAAAGCTCTTTTTTTTCCTGACATGCCTATTGGATGGTAATTTCATGCTTATATTGGCACTCAAATTCTTGCATTAGACATGGCAATGAGTTTTTAAGGGATGACTTAGCTACCCCAAACCGTCCCTTGCTGCCCGATGTGTAAGTTTAAAGATAAAGTTTGACAGTTCTCACTTAAAAGTGAAGAGTGGTAGGAAGTTAAAAGGGGCAGGATCCAGCTCAGTAGGATCAACTGTACCATTGTGGATTGGGACAGGTAGTGGCATAGGGAACAAACTTAACAGCCTCCCAACTATTCGGTTTATTATCTGGATGAAAGGCAAAAGTGACATTGAGTAGAAGAGGTTCTTCAAGCGGGTAGTGAAGGATGAAACAGACACTATCTGCAGTGAGGGAGAAAAGCAGGGGGAAAGCTGCTGCCTCAGCTGAGAATACAAATTGTGTATCTTAAGTTGACCTAAGAAAGCTGTGCAAATTCCTGAAAACCACTGTAGCGACAATGCACGGACAGGCCGAATATTTTACAGCTGTCTGCAGTATTCACACTTGAAAGCCGGCTCTTCTGGAGAAATGGTAGAGGCAACAATAAGGAGGAGAGCCAACTATGAAAACCCAGAGAATGGATGCTGCAGGCAGTCGTGACTGCAGATGGTTGACAGGCCGACGGTCATCTCTTCGGTACGAAAGTGAGGAACTATCAAAAACTCAAATGCTGCAGTCATTTTAATGATCAGGAGAGGACTGATCTTTGGACCATATGTGACTTAGACAGAAGCTAGTTGAGCTCAGGGGAATTTCTGATGTTTTTCTATCTAGGGCAGCTGAGTGCCTGACGGGAAAAAAAACAAAAAAAAAAACAAAAACAAGTGATTATGGAAGAAGACGCATTGTAGTTTTGAGTGTCTAATCTGGTGATTTATACAGCTTCCTCTACGCTGCACTCAACTGAAAAAAAGTTGTGATGTATGACAGTGCAACTCAGTTGAGTGTGCTCAGGTCAGAACAGTCTTAAGAGAGCACAGTTCTCCAGTGTTCTTTGCCTCCATCACTATTTTTAGCTCTCCAGACGGACATTGTGTGGCTGACAGGAATGAGGCCATCCGAATGCAGGGAATAAACCTGTGCCAACTGCCAAGAGTCTCACCCCCTCTGCATATTCATTGTCCAAAACATAACATCTGGGACATTTCTCTGTCAGCTTGATTTCCACACTCACTGTAATGTCCCACTTTAATCAAATGATTTGCCTGTCTCTCTATTCCCACGAACCATTATTTGAAAGCAAAATGGCAAATTAGGTGACTACTAGAGAGAGCATGGTATAGGACAAAGATGTGGCTGAAGTATGTGGGTGCCATGAATATGAATTAGATGTATATATGTGTATGTCTGCACTTTGAAGAAGGGCCTAGCAGTTTGGAACCTGGTGGGATCTACCACTTTGTCCTGTCCTTAAATATTGTTTGACTGGACAATTTTAACATAGTTTTGAATATTCTTTTTCATATTGTTCATTTAAAAAAAAGATTAATGAGTAACTGTTACGTAGTTCCAGATTTAGAAACAGAAAAACACACTTATTACAATTTTGGTTCCATCATACGTCTCAAGTAAGCCACTAATACCAAAAATAAGCTTTTTTACTTTTAATTGCTCCTGTGAGGGCATCCACCAACTCATCGCACACTGTAGGCTCGATCAGGGCACTTTTGTGAAACTGTATTTTCTGGATTGATTGTGAGGTCCTGCTCAATGTACTCACATCAATTTCTCTTCCTCCTCCTCTGGCAAGATGCTGCATTGAAAAATTACTCTAAAAACACAAAAGTGCAAACATGCTAAGGGGTCCTCGGCAAGTGTCGATATGCGAGGACTCAAACTCAATGTTCTTAACACAGAAGACAAAAACATAATAACCTGTGTAGGTTTACAATGCCTTAGGGGAGTAAGAACTGCCTTTAAAAAAAACCATTAAGTGCAGCCCTGTGTACATAAAAAGGTTTTGAGTCTGTTGAGCTTGTTGCACCTTCACCACACTTAGATCTGTTATGGGAACAGTTAAAAGATCTGCACCTAATGACCTGAGAGGTCTGACTTGGTTGTAAACAGTGAGCAATTCAGAGAGAAACCAGTGAGAGTTTTATGAACTAATAAAAGTATTTTAAAGGTAACTTTGTATTGGACTGTGGTAATATGGTCAAATTTTTGCGTACCTGTAAGGACTCTGGCTGCTCATATACATATAGGTTTTTGTCTCAATGCTTTCAATAAATTGAAATATTTTTTTTGTTTAAACCCAAATGGAATTGTCTTTGAAGCTGCAGATATTCTAACATTATTGAATACTGCATTAGCCACAGATGTGCAGAAAATTGCGTTCCTGAGAAACTTTCTCACCCAAAGAGGGAAAAATTAGTTTTTCACTGACTATTCACATTGCCACATCTGCCAAGTTGGAAGCAAATTTCCACTCAGAAACTGTAACCTGTGATTAGCTCCAGTTCTGTACACATTTTTATGGGTCTCCGACTTTTTGGTTGAATGTACTTTGCCTGGCAAGTGAAAAACGAAAAGCAGGTGAACCAGTAGCACCCTGAACTCATTTTGACTGTCACAGTAACTTTTCCCACTGTCACTGTTTTTCATGGTTGGTTGCTGTGAGTGATAGGTGAAGTTCAACTACCTTAGATTTGCATTTGATGTGCCAGAGAAATTCTTTTTAAATGAGAAAATGTGATTCAATTCATCACTTGAACTGACATTTAGTATGTAAAATAACGTAAAAATAAATAATAATATAGTACCAGAGCACAAACAATCAACTGATCTGTAACTCAAGCTGTCCAAAATGATCATAAAGTCTGTTTAAACCCGTGGATGAAAGAACGACAGCTGCAGAGCACAGTGTGTGTGGTGACAGCTGAGATGAAGAGTGAGCATCAGGCTGAGTTAAAGCAGAGATATATACGTCTATAGAGCCCAAAATAGTTAATAAATCAAGATTGATGCTTTAAGTGCAAAATAACATTAACATCTAGAACAAAGCTATAAGTTAATAGAAATATTAAAATATCCATTAGTATGAAAATTAAAGCATAAATCTTTGTTGAGTGGCACAGCAGAGACCAGTGACCTGATGCATTCCATTAACTATTTTTAGCTCATGAACTTGGACTAATCGACGCTCAAGAAAACTCACTCGGCACTCATCTAATGAAGGAGCGGGAACCTGATGGCCCCCATCAAATACAGAGTAACAATTCCAGTAGTAGATTTTCAGTTCTAATCTGACCAGTCACTGCACACTGACAGTTATATTTTTATAGCAACCATCTGTGCAAATGTGACTTAGAACCCTTTTGCCATTCATTCGTGGCTAAGCAGCACATGAACCCGCTCACTGCTGTGGCTCTGCTGCCCTGTCGGTCTCAGTAACTGACAAACCCGTCTCATCATGCTCCTACTACTCCTCTTTTATTCCACCACCATGTTTGACCTTTGCCACTGTCTTGCCATTTATTCTGTCAGAAGAGTGATGACAGCCTCTGTGTGAAGCTGAACAGGGAACGTGGAGTCAAGGGTTGCAGGTTAAGCATCAGATGATGCCTAGGATAGTAAAGAGATTGACTGGTGGGTGCAGTGTGACTACCTTCAGAAGAGGTGTTTATTTTATCTGCTTCACACTGATTTCAGACATCTTTCCCCCCTGCAACATCCCAGCTTTATTGTTAAAATTATCTGATCTTCTGGAGTGGGATTAGGTAAATCATGTAGTCTCTTTTTTAAACAGCTGCACCTCTTTCAAATGTTTAAATCTTGACGTAATACATTCCTGTGCTTCTGCAATCATACTCATGTTTTGGGGGGTGTTTTTTGGGAGCTTAAGTTGCAATGTACCAGGGAGCATCCATACCATAAAGTCCATGAAAAAAATATGAGGATAAAGCTATAAAAGGTGTTGAAACTTGTGGCCTGGTTTACTAAGCAGGGTGTGATACAACAATCAGAATAAATCACTCATGGTAGTGGAAAGTGATCTGCTAACAATTTACTAATTTAAGAACACAGATGCAGTCATTTCGTTTCAGTAATGACTAATACAATCTACCAGTAGCAGCCCAAATTAACCGGTCAAAAACAGGGTTTACTGTAAGTAACCTACCTGACAAAAATAACACAGTATAATCATAGACTTTACACTTGACAGCTTAGATCAAGGAGTGCCAGCTGAAGAAGAACTGATATCCTCTGTTATGAGTGTGAACTCTGTTTGAAATGAATGGAGACTATGTGGGATCTCTGAGGTGGGTGCAGCTGATCTCTTGACAAATCTGAAATGAAATGCAGGACTTATTTAGAGGAGTGCTGTTTTATTCCAACCAAGTAAATTCTATAAACCTAAAGGGTGTTTGTAGCAGCTGACCTGTAGAATCCGGCCCATCTGCACTTTGATGAAGTTACTGTTCAAGTTCTAGTTCAATTTATCGAAGTCAATGAAAACCAAAATGAGACACGTAGCCACCTGTGAGCATCAAGCAGCTTCTGCAATATA
>JAVDPK010001432.1:1029054-1040764 GCA_034780415.1 Cichlasoma orientale | reverse complement strand
CCTTGGGTCTCTGGTGACCTGAAAGAACTGCTATACTCTATTTTGCCTTACAAAGAGAGACATCTGACAGATAATAATAATAATATTATTATTATTATTATTATTATTATTATTATTATTATTATTTTATTATTATTATTATTATTTTATTATTATAAATCAAACATGCTAAGATGTACCTGAGAAACTTTAATCTGTTATGTGATATATCTGATACTAGAGAAAAGTCCATTTGATTTGTCATGTTGCAGAGCCATGTGAACGTGCTCGGCTGAGTAAAAGCACACTGAGACTTTTGTGCTCTGTGGAGATTTTATTATGGACTGATCTCTGATGCACCGCAAACCACTCTGCTTACTGTAAAAAATAATTTTGCTGCCGGTAATACAGCCATGGCTTTACGGGCAATTCTCTATTGCCATTCTCTCCTTCCCTCTGATGCTTGACGTCAAGCTTTGTTCTGTTACATTAAAATTTCAGTGCTGAGGACCAGAAATATGCAGGGTGCAGCTCAAAATACACAGGATGAAGAGCTACAGGACTAAAATTTTGGTACTGCACTCAGAGCTTCGAGCAATCCACCCACGCCAGATATGCACTTATTTTGTCAAATATTGGTACAATTTGCACTAAAATTGTAGTAAATCAGATTTGTATGATTCATTTACATATTCCCCTCGCCAATTTTTTTTACTCTGGAATATGCACTCTACTGTGCATATGTTATAAGGCCAGTAAAAAAAAAAAAATTTTATTTATCTATTCATTTTGATGCCAAAAGAATGATTTACTATGTTGCAGACCATTTGGTAAATTTAGTTCTTGAACCTTTATTAGTTTTGTCAGTTGTGGACATGTCGCAAATACAGGGCAATGCAGGGTGTATGTAAAGTTAAAGTTGATGCACTCCACAATCCTTTCAGACTCAAACACACACATACTCAGCTGGTTAGGGTCACTTTTTAATTCTCTATATTGCCAAAAGTATTCACTCACCCATCCAAATCATTGAATTCCGCTGTTCCAATCACTTCAGTGGTCACAGGTGTATAAACCAAGCACCTAGGCATGCAGACTGCTTCTACAAACATTTGTGAAAGAATGGGTCGCTCTCAGCAGCTCACTGAATTCCAGTGTGGTACCGTGATAGGACGCCACCTGTGCAACAAGTCCAGTCGTGAAATTTCCTCATTATTAAATATTCCACAGTCAACTGTTAGTGGTATTATAACAAACTGGAAGCAACTGAGGATGACAGCAACTCAGCCACGAAGTGGTAGGCCACGTAAAATCACAGAGTGGGGTCAGAGTGGTGCTGACATCACACTAAACTCTATGGATTAAAAATGGGATGTCACTCAAATTCATACTGTATGCGTGTGAAGGCAGATGAGTGAATACTTTTGGCAGTATAGTGTATCTATCCCTACAATCCATGTTCACAGACTAACAGCTATGATTGTTGGGCATGTTTGGACTGTTGCAGGACTTAAAGCAAAGAAAGGAATATTTCTGTGCCTAAAATGTTTCAGTTTTACTGTTAGTTCCTGCATTCTGGTGAATTTTATTTCACTTTGTGCCTTTTCTGTATGGATTCATGGCTGCTATATCCTAAGCCATGTAAAGTAACACACACAATGGGATATAATTCAGTAAGGCTCTTAGCATTGTTAGATATTACTTTAAAATATTATTTTACTCTGTATATAATGTTTCTCATTTAACTTTTGTACTGCTCAACCGGCACGCATGCAGTCACAATTTTCTGTTCTCTTTTGCAAGAAGAAGAAAGAAAGAAAAGAAAGAAAAGGTCTGATTCCTTTCATAATGAGGAGGCCTGCAGGATCAGTTAGGAGTGTCTGACCTGAGGAATGATGCAGGCAGCAGCTCGGTTCATAAGGCGTGGCAAGGATGGGAGTGATGTAAACTTCTCTCTCTGATTTTGTTAAACATTTAGCTGCTCAGTTTTGAACAAGCTGGAGGCAGGAAATAGACATTTGGCTGAAACCTGAGGAGAGGGAATTACAATAATCCAAAAAGAAATTCATGACTTTTTCAAGGTATGCTTGAAATATATATATAAATAAATAACTTTTGCAATATTTCTTAATTTGAGAAAGCATGAATGTAAGAACGTGGTCATTTGTGAGGTAAAACAAAGCTCAGAGTCAAAGGTTACACTCCAATTTCAACCAGAATTTCTAATATTGAAGTGCAGATTTCCAGGGTTTTTTTTTCTAAATTACAGGTCAGGTTACAGGCTGAATAAAAGAACCTCTGAGAATCATTGAGCTGAAGGACATTTGGTGGTATGCAGTATTTAACATCAGAGAGACAAGTAATAAGATTTGAGATTGTATGAATGTTACCACCTTTCTTTGGAACATATAAGTGCATGTCATCCACAAAGAAATGAAAATTAACATTGTATTATCGGACCCACTGGAAGCATGTAGATGGAGACTGAATTGGGACCCAAAATTGAGCCCTGGGGACTGCCACATGAGGGTGGACTGAGGAAGAAGTGAATTATGCCATTACAACAGGAAAGAAACCAGACAAGAGCCGTGTCCTTGATACTAACAGAAGATTGAGGGTGGTTCATAAAGATATCATGGTCAACTCTATCAAAACTCATATTCAGAAGAATTAAAATGGCACAGAGAACAGAGTCAGCAGTAAGCAATAAAACATTTGTCACTTTGATACAAGCAGTGCGGTGGTGAGCATGGAAACCTGGGTGCGTTTCTCCAAAATATTGCTCTTGTTCATATGCCGGATTTATTGAGAAGAAGACAAAGTGTGAAAGTGGTCTAAAAGTAGCGAAGTAAGTTTCTTTAGGAGAGGTTTGACTACTGCAGGGTTTGTGTTTTTTAATCAGATAGAAGGGAGTCAGTGGACAATGGCGAATTGAGAACAGGGAGGATATGAGGACCATTGATATTTGTCTGACAGGTTGGGGAGTTAAGGTAGGAGATTATGTATCTAACTCTTGCATCGTGATTTCACTGACAAAAAAAATAATAATAATAAAAAAGAAATGGGCCAAGGGTTTAGTAAAGGTGAGATTTTTGGCTCCAAGTCTGATGCTGAGTCAAATGTCTTCTATTTTATTTTTCTCAAGAAATGGTTAAGAAACTGTTCACGTTCCTCATGTGGATGCTTCCCTTTGCTGGCTGTGAGGCTGACCACCAAGTTTATGGGCTGAAACAAGTCCTTGGGGTTGTGGCAGTTACTTGAGAAATATGAATATGACTGTATGAATATAGGCCAACATCAGGTTCTTTTTTTATAGCACATCACAAGTTTATCTTTCTTCCATTTACACTCAGTTCTCCTGCATTGCTTTTTATATCTTTTGCATAATTATTACATTATGTTTCAGGTGATTCAAGCAGGTAATTCAGTAGCTGTCAAGAAGTACGGTGCATTTTTTTGTATCAAGCTTTGCTGTGCTGCACTTGACTTTTCAGCTGAAATCATGTCAGATGTCTTTTTGAGCTATTTTCAAGGCACTTTGCACAAAGAGAATGTCCTACATAATGGTTAATAAAGCTTTGATTCTCTAAGTATCTTGCTCAAAACTGAAAGGATTCTGATGGTTCTATTGTAAATTGTGGGGTTTGAATATTATCATTAATTGGAGTATGATGTTTGAAATAATTGAAATAATTGTTTTTTAAAATTCTAATTAGAATTATTTTAAGCGCTGAGATAAAAATCAAAGCATTTAGTTTCACTAAATCAAGAGCAAACACATTCAAATTTATGTATTTAATTGCGTCAGTATGGAAAATATTTGCGTCTTTTAAAACAAAATACAATGATGGTGCCTTTTTACTTCAACTCTTCACTTTAAGAGTAGAAATAGATGTAAAGAAACAGCTTCATGGTGGTCTGGCACTGGCAGAAAAGAAAGGGGAAGAAAGAGAAAAATCACACAAAGGGTGTCAGGGAAGCAGTGATAGAGTGGTGGAAGCTCAGCAGACAAGATGTACTATAGCAGAGTGGCAGAGGAGCAGCTCAAGGGTGGCAGAATGGCTGCCTGTGCCAGTCCACAACAAGGTGCTGGAACAAGCTGCCACAGTGTTGACTGTATTTTTTGCTCAATTTTGCAGTATTCCCAGGGACACATTCTCATTTATTTATACAGTATGTTACAAAGAGTGAGGCATTTACCAGCATAATAGTTTGGATTTAGCAGCACTTCCTTCTATTTTGAATGACAATGAAGAATGAAATGAATGTATAAGAAATTGGTGTTGAGAATAAATTCACTGAAATGACACCGAAACACTTTACTGGAACATTTAAAAAAAAAAATGTCCCAGAGGTATCTTGTGGAGCGTTTGCAGGTAATGGTAATTTTAAGAAAGGGACACCACTTCTTTGTTCTGGTGCGCCTGTACATAGGCGATGCAAACACATTCCTGACAAAGGTGCAGAGCTATTCGACTGATCTATACAGCAGGTGGCAGAAACCTGCCAAGGAACTCAGTCAAAGTGCCAGCAAAGGGAATGAAGAAGATCACTGCTAGCAAGGAATAAACAGTGCTGGTTTTCAGCCTTTTCAGAAATGTTCTATGAGAAAGAAAATTAATTCAGAATATTTGTTAGTTTTCAAGGATGCTGCAAGGACAAAACACATGAATGTAAACAGAAACTTTGTTTTCAAGGAAAGTCCGCATGACTTTTAAAAGTCTTTTGGAAACACTCCAGAAAAAAAAAAAAAAAAGATCTCCTGATTGAAAGCTTTTCCTGCACCTGCTTTTGGTGAGCGTGTTACCGCAGCATTGATCACCCAGCTTCACTGGCACAGACAAAGAAATGAGTTTCGTGACCTCGTAAACGATCGTTTTTTCATGGATCTTGTTATCAGCTGTCTCTTTAAGTGACCAAAACTAAACACTAATTTCTCAAAATTTTTATGTCATGCTCCACTTCAAAAGCTCCCAGAATTTCTATCAAAAAAATCACACACAAAAAAAAGGGATCCAGGTTGAATGTTACACAAATAAAGGTCAGGGCAATAGCATCAGCAAACTCTTGTTAATTCTCCCTGAAAAATCATGTTCGCTTACTTTAGTTCTACGTCTTATTTTTCACCTGATTGTCTGCGGCCGACCTCCAGTGTCTCCGTGTCCCACCAGTGGGGCCTGCCCCACTGTTTGAGAACAGCTGCCGTCTAGCATTCTGCATCCGATCATTTCTGTTTTTATATGTGTCCAGATACAATATAGAAAGCACAGTCCAACAAAGCAGAGGTCAGAGATTAGATTACGTTTCATTATGATAGTTATTTAGTTTCCTTTCACTGTCTGATGGACTACACTAACCATATTCATCTCAATGAAAGAACACAACTGATGCAGCATTTTAAGGTTTTTTAGATAATGGACTTGTGTGGCACTTACGCATAATCAGACTCAAGCTATGGCAATACAGGCAACATATAATGGAAAGAAAATTATTAGGGAGTCATTGTTGAGAACAAAAAGAAAAATATAACAGCAGCCCAATCGTTTCCAGAGATGCTCTGCATATTTAAAGAGGTGCTTGTAAAATGCTGTCATAGCTCCTTTCTTCATTGTCACTTCTTTTTTTCTTTTCCCTCAAAGAGTCGTGTCAGTATCAAATAAGTCTTTGTTTACTCGTAGTTTATCGACACTTCGTTTCTGATTCGTCTGATCTTCCTTTCTCCGTAGCATTTTTTTTTTGAGCTGTCTCTCTTTCACACTGCAATGGTTCGCTGTCACTTGTACCACTTTAATTTTGCTGCCTCATTGATGCCACCTCTTTGTTTGTGTGAACTCGCCTGCTCCTGAGTCATTTACTGCGTAACATCCTCTGACTTGCTCCATCTTATCTATTCTCCCACCCTTTTTTTAACCAGTCTGATACTGTTTTCAGGCTAGTTTCAGGATTCCCTTTTGTGTATAGCCCCAGGCCATTTTACTTTGGCTGTTTCTGCCTGCTGGTCACTTCCTTCTTTGGCTGCTTAAACTTTTGACTTTCCAGACCCATATTTTTCTGTCTTCTTTTTTTTTTTTGGACACAGTTTGGTATATTATGTGTCACTTGACTTTAAAGGATTTTATCTTTGACTTGTCACAAAGTGCTGTGATGTGAGGTCTGTTTTTTTTTTTTCCTCTGGGTTTCTTTTTTTTCCCCAGGTCTTTTCAAGTTGTTACTTTCCACCAAAGCAAAGGGCAGAACTTTTCTATTCTTTTCTACTTTTTTTTTTTTTGGCCCTCATGTTCACAGCTGTTATAGTTTGGATTTAGATAGCACATTAAACCGGCTTTGGATACACCTCTCATGGGTCGCAAACCCATTACATCCTCAGCTGGGTCTTTTCCCTACGATCAGCTACCGCGTTTGTTATTGTTTTTGCACGGTCTTTCAGCAGCTGTCAGCAGTAATATTCACAGCAGTCATTAGATGAATCTCACTGAGACAATTATACAGTGGGTCTGAATTGAATAAACTACAGGCTTTACACTTCAGGGCAGAAAAATGGTTTAGAGGTTAGAAAATTCAGCTGAGGCCATCCATTAATTTATTGTCTTATTTCCTATGAATAAACTGCTGACTGTTACTTTTTTTGTCAAACTGATAAAGTGTCACATTAGGGGAAAAAAATAAAGATGGTTTAAAGGCAACACTAACAGTTTAAAGAGACAGAGATGAAATGCTGAGTAGAAACGATAGATTTAGTGAGAGAAAAGCGGAATAGAAAATAGTGCAACATCAGGCTTTCTGTTAAATAAATTTAAAATCCATTGACTTCCTTCCAATGGCAGGCAAGGCCATCCTCAGCGTTTTTTCCTCTTGGGATACAGCCTCATTCTACTTGTGGATGAAACCATAATTGATGCCATCTGTTCAGAGTCCACCAAAAGCACACTTCTTACCGTGATGTCCTTTCCTTCAGGTGATATTGCCGTCCCTTACTACCAGGACAGAAGAGTGTGTTGAGGTATTCAAATTTCCTATGGAAGCAGCATTTACAAGTTAAAGTTTGTGCATCTTTGGTTGAAAAATCCTTGACTGAAGGCCGAGGAGAGCCACAGCAGCCTTTGTTTTCCTGTAACAAAATGACACACAAAAATAGAAAAACCTCCACAGCACATCTCGTAATGAAGAAATGGGCTTCTTCTCTCTCATGGACCCCCTTTTTTTTTTTTGCAAGAGGTGAGCACATTGCTAATTTCTGTTGCAAAGCATGATCGTAAATTATTATTACTGTATTGTTGCCAATGCTGCAACAACAACAAATACATTTTCAGGAAATTAACATTACTAATTTCCTGCAAAGTGTATTTGGTGAAACATATTAGAAATAGTAGAAATATTTGAAGCCATTTTAAAGAGACAGGTCGCAACAACCCAGCTTAATCTGTCTGACACAGAGAGTGGAAAGTCGCCAGTTTCAGAGATCATCGTGTTTTACGAGGGGAGTATTTTTGACCACTGTTGCATTGAAAATGGTCTTTCAAGGGATCCATAACAGCACAGAGCACCAGACTGAGATCTTGCAGTGTTATATGAGGGTTACCTAACAGAAGGGATTTGAAAGCAAGAACAAAATGACTTTTTTTCTGCAAGGGTTGGATATTTTTAAGGCCCGCAGTAAGATCATCTAAGGAAATATATACGTTTTGGTCAGAATAGTGAGGTACAATAAGAGACATGATAAGTAAGGTGTTTAATAGGACAAGCATTTGTTCATCCCACATGCTTAATAATGCAAGGACAAGGATATGCAGTGGTAACTGGAATAATTATGCACAGATCAGATTGTACAGAGCAGGTTGCCTCCAGTCTGAGGGTTAAATTCCATTCCTTACGCAGAAGGGGTTGGAAGTAAACTTACTAAATGTGTAAAAAAAAAAAAAAGTTCTCACTACATAATAAAAACTATTAAAAGAATAGTCCCAAGAAAATTTCACAGAGGGAAAAAGTGAGAGTTGAAATTCAACTCATAATTTCTTTCCCTTCTTAACTTGCAAAGCTAAACTCTTCCTGGGGGCATAACATGTGAAATACGGCAGCGACAGGCTAGTGTGTCATGAAAGGAGGAAATTTGTACTCCAGTGTGATCAGTGGCAGAATATATGCACGAGCTGGAATTATGTTCACAACCTGCACAGTGAGAGAAATAAACTATAGTGCACATCCATCTTGTTAATCACGTGTTCTCACCTAAAAAAAATATGCCATCATTTAATAACCAAGAGTATTCAAGTGAAACTAACATTTAAGGTGGTTTATTTACAACAGGGCATGCACCAAACGCTATAGGCAATGATCACCGGGAACAGGTTTGAGACAGTAACAGGAGAATGGTGGAAAGTGGATGGCAGACTTGGAAAATCCTCTCTTTTCCAAGCAGGGGTCTGAGGGAAAACTCCAAACAGGCAGGGAGAATCCAATGCAGCCACCAGGACAGTCAGAGATGCACCAGAGGATATTAGGAGGGGGAGACCATGAGGCAGGGTAAGTAAGACGAGTAGAAACACACACTAAACCTGAGCAGTTAGCACTTGAAGAAGCTACAACAATCTGGTGAAGAGTTGAAAAATGAACCGTTCTTTAAATACACAGCCTTGATGAAGGCATGATTAGCGAGTGCATGCAGGTGGAGCAACCAGGGACTAATTGAAAGGCCCACCTCAAGCCAGGACCTGGGAGACTCCTGAGAGAACTCAGAGAAGGTAGGAGAGGAGGAGAAGGTGAGAGAGAGGAGGGACGAAAGGAGAAGAAGGCAAGCACTGCCAGGACATGACTTATGAAATGCAGCCAACAAAGCTGGACCAAGGTTAATGACCTTATTGTGTTAATAGACAGTATAATTTTAATAGGGCATATTTACATAATCATAAACAATGACATCATTACACAGTCCCTAAAGAAAATTAACTGTCGATTTGAAATAAGATGCCAAACAGGCCATGAAATTTAAAACTTAGATGGGAAACATTGGGTGCATCTTTGAGACATGTTATACCAACGACAAACCCTCTTACATTGTTGTATTTACATGGGATATAGGTCCTTACGTGAGAGCATACAAGGAGCGGACCTCCACGTGGCACATGTTTTGTACTTGCTGATCAATAAAAACTGCTGAAAAGTTCTGTGGGCTTAAGGTTTAAATGGAATGCACTGATGCGCTGTTTAAATGTCATTATCACCAGCCATCTCACGTGGCTGTCTGCCTCATTTTTCTCCATCGCTTTACTGTCAGATTTCATAAAACGCCTGAATCAGGGCTGAAGGTTTTTAATACCGGGTTTTACTGTAGTTCTGAGAGTTTTATTTGGATTTATATTTAGCGGTTACTTTGAATTAAACACCAAGCCATCTTTGTGTCTGGTCTGTTTCTAAATACTCCTAAGGGGAGCATCTATTTCTCTCTTTGATCGCAAGTGTATTGTTATTTCATTCCTTTTTACAGCAGCCATTGCAAATCATGAGCATGCTGTGTGCTATCACATCTTTAATGAACATCCCACAGAATAGTCTTTCTTTTGTCAGTTTGAGTGCAAATGGCTCAGCCTCTCTCACAACGAATCTGTTAATGATTTTCCCCAGCTGTGCATATTATTGCTCCATCCAGGAAACAATCAGCAATTAGATCATCTGGACCTAAATTAAATTTTTCTAAACTTACCTCTGCAGGTTTTTATTCACTTCCGTTAATCACTTTGTAATCGCTGCCCTGACAGGTGTTCCTGAGTGTTAACTTGGAGAAATTATTAACTGCGTAATTATCAGTGCATCACTTCCCGGTTAAAGCTTATTTACTTGACAGCTCACTTGTTAAGACACTCATCTTCAATGCCATTGAAAAACCCGTAGTTGCATAGCCACCTCCTCCTTCAAGAAGGTCTTCACATGAATTGGAGTTTCTGCTTCCGCACTGGCTTAGTCATGAAACGTGTTCACACTCCTTAACCGCATATTCACTTATTCATTTCACTCATCTGAAGTGGATCTCAAAAGAGCGAAGCGTAAATGTACCCAATAAGCATTCCAGAATGATTAGAGACTCATCCGCTGAGAGAATGACAGCTCAAGGTACAATTAAATTACACTTAAATTACCTGTGCATTTCCCTATATCATCAACGGGACAGGGGAAATGACTTCAGTGGTTTTAGTGCATACAGCACACGGTCTGTTAAAGCAATTATCTCATTCCTGATCAGCGCAACCAATGAATGATCTTTGTGAGCGAGAGAACTGCTTGAATGAGAGACCATAAAGATGGTTAATCCTTTTTCTGGCTCATAGTTCATAAACGCATTTCATTTGAGTTAGTTGGTGGTGTTTGAATGAGCCACGGGAGGAGAAAAACTTACCCTAATTTGTATGTAGCCCGGGAAAGTCAAGACTGCCACCAGCGTTTTATCAGGTCAGTGGAGATGTGTTTATGGTGGTGTAAACAAATGCAGAATAGCTTTGGTCCAGTTTGTTAGTCTATTAAAGCTTCTTTGACAAATAAGAGCTTGTTACACGTCTCATTCCAAATGTCACATATTTCACTAAAGGAGGAACATTTTTAAGCCCCACAGGACCAAAATCACCATTCTCTGGGTTATTAATTATCATCTGATTAATGTATACTCCAGTAAGTGCTCAGTGTTAGCACTACTTGACCTAAGCTCCACTGCAGATGTGATTAATCATGTTGTAACTGATAGACTGGGGAATAAGGTTGGTATTTCTAGGGCTATGAAAGGCTGGCTCATCTTCTACCCGTCAAAGAGAAAATGTTTAGTCTCCATTGGTGATTATGCATCTTCATGCTCAGTTCTGGAGCCAAAACTGTTTTTGTTTTTTTGGGGGTTTTTTTTAACCTTCGGCTTGTTGTATTTGTCAACATGCATTTCCTTCAACTGCTACGCCAGCAGTACTCAGAGCCAGCTTGTAGCTGTGAGTTGGCAGTCGTCAATGACTGTCTAAAATCAAGAGATAATTGCTCTAAAACTGACAATGTAGTAAGACAACTAAAAAATATATAAAGGTATATAGCGATCTTTAAAAACCTTTAAATTCATTTATCAAAATGATGCAGAAAAACTGTTTAATAAATGTTTAAACCCAAGCATTAGGATGAGACTGAAAGACACGGATTAACCATCTTAGACACACTGATTACTGCAGCTGTCTTTAATAACATGGAGATCTGTAAATATTTTTAAGCATTGTTTGATCTCTCCTCATCTTATACAATAACCTGTTTTGAAGTCTTAATAAACAAAATGTGTTGTGACTTCAGAATGCAGAGATACACTATAATTGCAGTACTAATCCCATTCAGCGAGGTATGTGAAGCTTATTTTAGCTTCCTGGAAGGATGTAGTCAGTGTAACTTATGGTACCCAGTATGTTGAGGAGTCATCTGTGGATTCATTTCTATTATATATGTGCGCACTATTAATATCTTATAGGGTGGCTGTGTGTGGTAGCATTAGTATAATCCTGTGCGGTGTAATATAATGTTACTGCTTTTTCTCAATCAGGATTCTTTGAGTGCCATGTGCCTCCCTGGAATCAAAACTCAACATTTGTGACAAAACATGTATAATGCAGAATAAAATGGTATATTATATATTATAAAATCTGTTGTGACTGGTTGGTGGGGGGGGGGGGCAGGATAAAACGCATGCGGTGGAAGAGAGCCAGAGAGTAATAATAACTAA
>JAVDPK010001432.1:975832-1011582 GCA_034780415.1 Cichlasoma orientale | reverse complement strand
GTGTGTGTGTGTGTGTGTGTGTGTGTGTGTGTGTGTGTGTGTGTGTGTGTGTGTGTGTGTGTGTGTGTGTAAAACAGAAACAGAATGAGTGATGAGCAGGTTCTGCCTGCCTACTTCACTCCCCGGTAATACAGATGTACTGTATTTGTCTGCACTGACATAACACTAAAATAATAATGTCTTCAAACTGAAGTCATCAGTGACATTTAGTGATGACATTTCTGCAATATTAATGACGGCCGTTTTACATGTTAAGGATTCCTTCAGACATAAAGGAAGCATGTAATAACCCATCTGCAATATGCAAAGAAAACTCTTGATTTTCATCTATGGAATCTGCAATGAGTGGGTCGGGTTAATTCTGTGCACGCTGGTGTTCCGAATCACGACTTGTTTGTTTGCACTTTTCCCAGCCGAGCACTCGCAAAGCTAAAAACATAAAACTGTTGTATGTAAACACCATTTCTGACCTCGTGTTTAGTAGTTCTGTGGACGCCGGCAAAACGGTGGCATCAAATCTCACTCGGATCAGAAATTGTCTTTGTTGTTTTGTTGCATTCTCTATTTCACTTTTACATTTACTACGCCATTGTAATTGCGCCCGTGTGTGTGTGTGTGTGTGTGTGTGTGTGTGTGTGTTTGACTTTATATGTAATATGCTTGTTGGAATGAAAGAGTAAGTCTGATGAATAAAATATATTGTGGCTAAATCCAGTGGAGTGGCAAATACAGCAGTGTCCATGCAACCAGAGACCAAAGTGGGCTCATCCTCAGCTGTGCAAGTCATTTTGTAGCGACATGACAGTTTTTCTGAATGCGGGGGAGTCAAAGGGAAGACTGTGCAGATGATCAGAAACCCGAATAATATTAGTCTCACAGTCTCATGGATATGAATAGCCAGATTTCACTGTGCTTCATGTGAAGTGTTATGCCAAAGACGATCACAACCTAGTATGCATATGAAAGCACTGTTTTGTTTACCTTTGTTAGCTGCACATATGTGCAGTGAAATGCAGTTATTTTATTCACTCATTAATTGGGTCTTGTATACATCACTGGATAATTTACACAGTTCATGAAACAAATGCTGCTCCAAGTGCATCATACAGAAATAGAGCTCTTTTATAGTATATAACTGAGATAAAAATAAATAAATATATTGGGATGTTGTTTTGCTCTCTGGAGTACTATTGTGAACTGCACTTTTATTTTTTAAAGATATATAAAGATCGGTTGATTAATTGTAGTAATTAGTGGCAAACTAATCAATAATGTAGGCATTAGAGTCACAGTGAAATGTGTTGGTTGTAGAGTCCCAAATGCAGGACATAAGGAGACTTAGTAACCAAAGCAAGCCGATTTATTGTGGCTGATAAGAAACTTGAACATTTACAAAGCCCCAGAGGCAAAAACAGAACCAGAAGTCCAAAGTGGCGTGAGCGGCACAGAGAAAATGCACGCCGGGGAGCAGACTGAAATGAACTAGCAAATAGAGGAGGGAAACAGGAGGCTATACGCACACAGCACTAATTACGGGAACAGGACAGAAGTGAGGGCAGAACAAAGGAGGAAACAATTAACTGCAGGTGAAAAGCATCAGGGAGGATCAGGCAATCACAGGAGGGACAAGGCAGGAAGTAAAACTAGAAGGTATTGGGCTTCATTTACAGTACTAGCAGTGCCTACACACAAATCTGTGTGTAAATCATATGTATTAATGTTTCATGCACAAAACAACAAAAAACTTAATTTATCAACCTGAACGTGTTAATAAAAAAGTAATGAGCAACGTGTAATACTTTTACTTTTTTGAGTAACAATCCCAACACTGATCACAAGGTAAGTGTCCAGGCTGCTTGTTGACAACAAGCTCTCTAATGTAGAGAAATGAAATATGCATTCAACTTTCACCATGCAGTGACCAGTGGTATGATGCATGATGAAAGGCAGAGTAATCTGTCCTGTTTAAAAAGCCAGAACAACCAAACAAATACAGCATATGTACACTGTCTAAATATAATCTACCTTGTGCAAAAAGCTGTTCTGTTACAATATTTAACTAAATCTGATGAAAGTGGGCGGGCATTGAGGTTTAGTCACACCAGTGGGACACACACACAAAAAAATCATGCACACATTTTTGCGAATAACTCCCTCACAATCAACTATATGTTTTTGTACAATAATTTAGCATATCTAAGGAAGCCATGAAAATGTTACTATCATACAAAAAAAAAGTCAGCTTCAGGAAATTGTCCCTTGTTGGTCCTGAAAGTACATAAAGGTGGGTTAAAACTTTAATGGCTGTCATAGACATTGTGTTACAGACATAATGTCTGTGACATAAGGTCACCAGTGACTTGAAAAAAAGCAGCTGATTCTGAGGGTGTCAGATGGGAGCCGCTCACTGATTTTCCATGGAATGACCCAACTGTATATTCAAAGTGGTAGTTGGTGGACTGCCGGATGAGGTAAGCTAACTAGTAGCACACTGGTTAACTGGGGAAATGCTAGTCAGTCATAACGGACCCCAGAGAGGTTTTTTGTCCCTCCCTTCAATGCAAATGGAATTTTGTGCATCGTTTCATTTGATTAAAATAAAAAGAGTTAATAGAAACATTCAGACTCTTGATGGATCAACAAATTCACCCTGTTTCTCATTCAGACAATAAGGTTACACGTCTCATTTAGAAGACGTATTTGTGCAATCGACTTCTGTCTGCAAGCAGAGGGTGTGAAGAGGGTTAAATGAAACTGGATTGTGCAGCGCTGCTTAGAAGCCTCCTACATTTTAGCCTCTCAATCTCCTGAAATGTCAGCAATGTGATGGCACAGGCAGCACTGTCGGTTTGCTTTGTTAAAATGTGCATTTGAGGGTCAAAGTTGACCTGAGCTGAACTTGGCAAAAAAATTTCCTTCACTTCAGTGATATTTTCTTACAAAAGCAAGTCAGAAGGAATTAACTGAATTTGCCACGAAATGCTGCCGTTTAGAATAAACTAGCTGATAATTATCAGAGCAGCATGCTGGTGCAGTGTTGAATCCAACGGCTGGCGGGGCCTTTCTCTGTGGATTTTGCATGTTTTCCTTGTGCTTCAGTGGGTTCTCTCCAGGTTGTCTGGCTTCCTTCCACAGTCCACAGACATGCGTGTGAGGGGTTAACTGGCATTTCTAAATTGGACGTCAGGGCCAGTGTGAGTGTGAACGGTTGTCTCTCTGTGTTATGCTTGTTTTGTGGTATCACGGCTGATGTTGAGCACTTTAGCTATACAATAGCCTATCCACAGTGTACACTGCATTTGGCCCTATGACAGCATAGGATAAGGTCTATCCCATCAATCTGAATTGATAAGCAGAAGAAAATGGATGGGCTTCTAATAACCAATGAAAGATAAAAATTTACTTTTTTTCCATTAAAAAAAAAAAAATCGTGTTTAGGAGAGCTGTTGATGTCATTTAAGTTGGTATGGAATTCAGGCAAAGGTTCCAGGAAGCAGTGGCAGTGGAGAGTGGATAGGTAGGAGCATCACAGGGGCACTCGTTTGCGGTAAGTCCTTACTTTCATATGAACTACACGGAGATTCTCTCGGTTAGCAGGTTTACTCTCGGTCCAGCCAAAGCGCACACCAGGAGGGAAAACACCACAAAGCTGACGACAATCTGGCAAAGAGTGGAGGTTTCAGCTGGCCTTCTCAGGGAATCTCAGGGAAATGACTAGATGTGAAACAGCTGTGCTGGCTGGAACGGGAGACAGGAGCAACCTTCCCTAAGGGCGGGACAAGACCAGAGCCCCGCCCAAACTCCACCCGAGAGAAAGCGGCAAAGCAGGAAGAGAAGAAGTCAGGCCTGCAGGAACCTTGACACCAAAGGTTTTTCATTAAAATTTCAAACAAACGTAAATTCTGACATCCGTCCTAACAGCAAGGTCAGTAAACACCATCAACTCACTAACGTCCTGAACTTTTAGATCCTTCTCGGTTAAAAACTAATGTGATAAGCCAAGCTCAGCTAATTGACCTTGGAGGCAAAATATTCGCATTCTTGAAGCACAGAAAAATTAAAATGAAAAATTTAAATTACAAACCTATAATGAGAATGAGGTGTTTAGTTGTAATTTCTACTACAATTATTATGTTTTTAATGTCATTTTAATGGTCCTATTTTGATTAAGTCGTGTTGCCTGCAATAATATCCACTTGTGCTGTGTGCAAAACATTGCTTTTTCAGACATTACTCATTCATAAACTACAGTTTGTTCCATCGTTTTGACATTTAAACATAGATAACAGAAGATCCCAAACTGCGTTTTGATGTTGCTCATGCATCATTAATTTTCTCCAAACTATGAAAACTGGGAAGCCACTTACCTTAAGTTACTGTTCTATCAAAGATGACACATCTAAAGCCTTCATGGAGGTTTTTCTTTTCTTTTCTTTTCTTTTCAACCAATATAAAAGTGAATATTTTCTTTGGAGAAAAGGGAAATGGACCAGAAAATACTTCGCATGTCATTTCTTGCATTTTATTTATATGGAGCGGCTTATACTGCCTCATCAACTTAATCTGTGATGACTTAAAAGTGTTTCAGAAACTGAAGTAACTGTTAATTATTTCAAGTGGTCACCCTTGTCACAGACAATCACCATATTTCCTCGGTGTCCGTTAATGTGCTTTCTGTGAAGAGAAGGAGCTGTTTCTGCATCACTGACTATTACTGTCTGGCTGTTTTAGTCAGTGTTTAGTTTCGGTGTCAGCAAGATATTTAATTAAGCTGCACCCGCCACTGTGTTGAAGTATCCCACGGGAAGTATTCAAAGTTTGTAAGGGCAAACAGAATGATCAGATTCAGAAGTGTCTTTACTTCATGGGTAAAGGTCACATTCATTTATTGGTCTTCTAATCACGGACGGTGGAGGATATATTCAAAGGTAAGAGAAGGCTTCTGAAATTACCACAACTGTTAATATGCACTGTGTGCTGCGACTAGGAATTACTGCAGTATCTTAACAAAGACGGAACATTAAAGTGTCTTTACTGTGTTTTTCCTTGTTGTGTTGGCTGCATCTAAAGTTGTTACATCAAAAGGACCTGGTACAGCTTCGCTACTGGAATATATCATCCCTGGGATTTGTGTTGGGATTTTCATCTTAATTGGCTCAATAAACCACATCAGTGCTAAATTTTCATATCTAAAACACGTTTTAGTTTGATCTGCTTTTCCTATTAAAATTTAAGTAACCTGATTTTCTCAGACAAGCAGTTGTATTCAGTAACCCATATCCCTCCCAGACAGCCTGACCTGAAATCACAACTCAAATAATAATAATATTGTTAGGAAACATGGAACAATGTAGCTACAGTAAAGTCAGTGGCAGCTAGTGGGGATATCGAGTGGGTGGGCTAACAAATGCATTATATACACCTTGTTGTAGCAAGTGCTTTACAACAAAACCACAGAGAAGTATGCAGAAAAACTGTTTCTCTCACACACACATACACACACACCATTGGTCTACTTCTTTCTGTGTACATTAGCACATGTTTTAAGGATGGAACGACCGGCCCAGTGATCAGAAAACTCAATGTCAGAAAGTTCATTTAAGTTCTGGGAATGAGCCGAACAAAACATGTTCCAGCTGTAACAGCTGCCATTAGATAATGTTTTATCATAACCATTCTGCGACGTGCGCGTGTGCGTGCGTGTTTTGTTCTTCGCTTTTGTTTTTGCGCCAGCTGTTGTGTCTCCATGCGTGTCCCTCAGCGAGGTGAGAGGCATCGGTAACTTCACCCAGCATTAACAGCTTCCTGCTATTTCCAGTGTGACTATTGCTGCATTCATGTTTCCTAATTTTGTTGATAAATGTTTCAAATTCACAATTCCTTGTTGGGGCCAAGCTGTCTCCCCCCTGAACAGCAAACATGGGAAACAGTAAAATGAATTATTACCTATACTTACCTTGCCCTTGTCTTTTTGTATTATTGAAAATAATTTGATCCCTGTCTCTTCACTTTTATTTTTTCCTATTTCTAATGCCCGCTGCCATCATTGTCACAATCACGTCTCTCACCACACTCTGTACTCTGAAACTTCATTGGGTAAAATTCAGGCATCTAGGCTGAATGAATTTACCGCAGATGCTGAGCAAATCGAGGGGGCATGTCCTGGCACTTGTCACTGTACTATGCAGATGTCAAAATGAGCCCATTTAGCTAAATCCTGTAGTTTTCCTGTGACTATTTGGTGCTGTAAAAACTTTTGTTTTGTTTTTTATTGTAAAAGATAGGGAAGGCTTAGCCCACTTAACCCATTTATACAAGCCATCCCTTGGTGATAGAGCAGAGTGCCATTTAATAGACTGGCCATTAGTGTACTACTTACAAGTTCAACTAATTTAAATGTAACTCTTCAGGATAGTTAGTCCACCATTTCAATAGTCGGGGAGGTTTATTTGAAGATTTGAAGATTACAAGAGTGTCTATGCTGTGCCTGGCCTCTCACTCAGTGTGCTAGGCTCCAGCCACCCAACCCACTTGGAGGAGCTGTTAATAGGTGGATAGAAAAGCCATCTTGCAGCATTTGTATACTTGATTAGCATTATATGTCCTTTAAACTGCCTGCCAGATGGAGGCAGTTCTTGTAAACAATAAAGAGTCGTGCAATGGCACATGAAATGACAAATCAAATAATATGCAGTGTGCTTTAAGTTTCTACACAATACACAATTATAGGCTACTTTTCTCACTCTCACTCTGCTCAAAAAAATGACACACTTAGGAACACTTTGAAAATACATCAGATCTCAATGGGGAAAATTTTTTTTCTGGATATCTGTACTGATATGGACAGGGTAATGTGTCAGGAAGCAAAGGATGCCACATCATTTGATGGAAATGAAAATTATCAACCTACAGAAGGTTGAATTCAAAGAAATCAAAGTGAAAAAAATGATGCAGCAGTCTTCTCCATTTTGCAGAAATGTCACTGCAGCAGCTCAAAAAGGTACTCAGTTTGTATGGCCCCCGCATGCTCATATGCATCCCTGACAATGTCAGGGTATGCTCCTAATGAGACAACGGATGGTGTCCTGGGGGACTGGACCAGGGTATCGCTGAGCTCCTGGACAGTCTGAGGTGCAACCTCACTGCACCAGCGTAGGGTCTGGCAGTGGCTCCAAGGATTTCATCCCGATGCCTAATGGCAGTTGGGTGCCGTTGCCTGTAGAGGTGGATATGCCTCCCCAGACCATCACTGGTCATGTTGAACGATGTTCAGACAGCATAATGTTCTCCATGGCTTCTCCAGACCCTTTCACGTCTGGCACATGTGCTCAGGGTGAACCTGCTCTCATCTCTCAAAAGCACAGGGCACAGGTGGTGGACCTGCCAGTTCTGCTATTCTATGGCAAATGCCAAACAGGCTCCACATTACCGAGCGGTGAGCACAGGGCCCACTAGGGGACGTCAGGCCCTCAGGCCATCCTCATGAAGCCTGCTTCTGATTGTTTGGTTTTTGTTTGAGACATTCACACCAGTGGGCTTCTGGAGGTCATTTTGTAGCACTGGCAGTGCTCATCCTGTTCCTTCATGCACAAAGGAGCAGATACCAGTATCGCCTCATGCTACCAGTAGTGGCACTGACTCTAGCCAAATGCAAAACTGGTGAAAAAACAGTCAGAAAAGATGAGGCGGGAAAAAATGTCAGTGGCCCCCACCTGTAAAACCATTCCTGTTTTGGGAGTTGTCTCATTGTTGCCCCTCTAGTGCACTTGTTGTTAATTACATTAACACCAAAGCAGCTGAAACTGATTAACAACCCCCTGTGCTACGTAACTGATCAATATCCCAGAAGTTTAACTTATTTAATGCTGTACTCTGATTAAAAAGTGTTCCTTTAATTTAATTTTTGAGCAGTGTACGCACTGCAGGGGGTATACTACAGTGCCCCCTAATATCTGAGACATTTGGCAGTGATTAGTTTATTTTTAAAGTGTTTTTAAAAATAATAATAATAATAAATTACGTTCTATCCATCCATCCATCCATTCGCTTCCGCTTATCCTTTTCAGGGTCGCGGGGGGGCTGGAGCCTATCCCAGCTGACATAGGGCGAAGGCAGGGTACACCCTGGACAGTCCGCCAGTTTGTCGCAGGGCTAAATTACGTTCTATGTTAAAAAAAAAAAGTTACTTAAACAGTTGTGCCTGTATTTTTTGGTTTTTCTGTTGTTTGTGAAAATTTGCTGTTTTTATTTAACACTGTTTACGTTAAATGTGATTGGTGAAGTTTCTAAATCGTCAATGCTTTGTTTCTCATCAAAAAACTGCATCAAGATACACAGACAGCGCCAGTGGAATTATCTGAACTGAATAATAATGAAGCTACAATTCCAATGGCCTGTCAGCAATTTAACTGATTAGAACAGCGTCTCATCAGGCATATTGTGAATAGCTAAATTATCCCAACAATGTAAATAGATGGCTTGCCTAGCATATGCTGCGGCTTGCTGGGAAGAAAAAAAAATGTTGGAGAGCTCAAAATGTTCGAAAAGCCCAAAATCACAGATAACGGTTCGAGTAATTGTTGGTTCGAGCCTCAGCAGGTGTGTCATCATGATCGTGTGCTGTGGAGCTGAGAAATCAGACTTCGATATAAGTAGGCCAATATTCTGAAAATTATGCACCCTGCATAAATTGAATTTATTACTTTCCTGCCCTTGACTTTGATAAAAACTTCACGTGGTATTATCTTATACTCCTCAAGTTATTAATGGCTCTCTTTTGAGCGTTGATGAAACCGTTGGGGCTGAGGACCACCCCCCTCTCTACACTTTGCTCCACTAACCCTGGAGATTGTTTTCCACATAAAGCTTACTTCCAATCCCCCGAACTCCTCAGATAACTTATCTGGAGGGGATCTTTCTTACAAGTTGTTAAAGTTTTTTCTTTCATTAGGTCTATGACTATTTAAAAAGTTTAAAAAAGGTCAGGAAAAACACATTTAACTCAGTTGTTTTAGTGATGACACATATTTGTGTCCCTACGAAAACATTTCTAACACAAAGCGTCCTTGAAGGCATGCGTCTGAATTATGCTGGAGTGCCTGCTAGTAACAGCAGAATCTACAGTAGATACACACAATTAATCCCCAAAGTAATTATACAAGAGACCTGAGAGAGTGCTTTACACTAAGATGCTGACACCTCACTTTTGTGTTTCATTCTGCAGTCTGTTTTTTTATATTTATATATAGAATATGGTTTTATTCCAAGGACAAAAAAGTTTTACCGAATATTACTACCAATTTAGAAAGTTCTAGTCAGAGATCTCCCAGAATTACTGTAAATGATTAGAAAATTGCGAAATTGCACCATTTAGTATGAATCCGACTTTTCTAGGGCTCTCTCTACCAATAAAGGTTATAATGCATAATGCATATAATGCATCATATATTTTATGTTCAGCGCATTTGTTCTGAAAAAAACCTGCTAAAGCAGAATAGAAATTCAAAGGTTTTACAGAGAGAACCGGAGAGTGGGGGCAGCAGAGAAGAAAGCCGTGTTAACCCTTGTCCTGTGTCTGACGGGATAAGAGGTTGCTGGCAGTGAGTGTAGGCTACTGGAAGCAGTGCTGTAGCAGAGAATGCCAATGTTCATGACATATGAAGCACTTTGTAGGTGATGAGATTGAGTTTAAATTGGATGTGTTGTGCGACAGGGAGCCAGTGAAGGTTCTTGAGGGCAGCTGTGGTCATGGGAGCAGAAGTGAGCGAGCAGGCAAGCAGCATTCAGTGTTTCTAGATATACTAGTGTCTATTGAGTTATTGAGGACTAGATCATATACCATAAAGAATGTAGTAGTAGAGTCTGCATGTAATGACGGCTTGAGTGAAGGTTTCAGCAGAAGTAGAAGAGAGAGGGTTAGAGTTCAGGCAGAGATCATTTATGGTTCTATAAGAGAGGAAAGTAGTTTTGGTAATGACAGCAAGAGGTTGTTCAATTACTCAGTGGATGGAGTGACTGGCGAGAGAGAGAGAGAGTGGTGCTGTCAGTCTTGATGGAGGCATATTGTATGTTACATTCAGTTTATCAGCTGGTGTATAATGGTGCTTTCATTTTGCTAAAGGAGCTGGTGAGGGTGGATTGGGTTTCAGTTATAATGGATTAAATGGTAATGTAGAGCAAAATATCACCTGGGTAACACGGGGAGTGGACACTGTGGTGATGGATGAGATTTCTAAGGTGGATCAAAGAGAGAATAAACAGAAGAGGACCAAGCACGGAACCCTGGGGAATGCTTTATGCAGAAGTTGTGGTGTGAATTTGCATAGCTCTTTAGCTACACAGGGGAAAATATTTTTGGCAATTCAACCATTTTCAACCAAATACAGAGACTGCAGAGATTACAGGTGCGTGCAGTCTTTCAAAAGGCCCACACTTTGCCCAGTAACAATGTTGCAATGCATGGAGTTGAAATGGTGGCTTTTCTGTGAAAGGATAACATAGCAGAGTTCACCAAAAAAAGCATGAATGAGAAGCCCGAACAACTGCAATAAACAGTTTTATAAACCAGGCAGTTCTTTGTATGGTAAGACTTTTGTCTTTTCAACAAAGCCAAATAACCAACAATAACAGAAATACAAACAAGAGATCCCACAGTTTGATTGTTCCACAAATTTTTTGACACTTGCCCCGGGTGGCCAACACATAGCACCTACTGGATACCAGACCGCAACCACGTTGAACCTTTTAGGACTGAAGCGAATTGGAGAAGGTGCAGTCATTTTAAACAGCCATGTGATAAAGGATTTTATAGGAAAGTACAGTATGATGCTGTGGAGGGAGAAAAAACAGCTGACTGATTGTATCAAAGGCACCGGTGAGGTCGAGGAAGAGGAGACAACCGAAAACTGAGGTGATGTGGAGCACTGTGACTTTGAGGTGAGCTTTTCATGTGCAGAATCACAATCTAAATAATTCAGACGCATTGTTGAAGATGAGGTGGGCTCTGAGTAGTGAAGCATATAAAAAACATGGCACAGCGGTTAATTTTATGCCTCCAATTCATCAAATCTATATAAAATATAATGTAAAAGCAGCTCTAGCGTTCTGTCAACAGTTTTGCTGTCACACACCAAACATACACAGTACTGTATAATATTAGACACACAGCTTATAAAGTATTCATGCCTTCTCCGGTATGCACAGCAAAAACCTCCCTTTCGTGTATAGAAAAATGTGCCGCTCTAAGTGTGAACAATATTTTTCCTAGACTGAAAGAAAAGTTTGTTTGTTTTCTTCTGATGACTATTAGAAAGATCCTTTCATGACAAATTAAAAATGCATCTCATTTAATCTCATTAAGATTACACAAAATGCAACAATTAGAAAGTTAATTAATTTCAGAAGTGTTTCATCTGTTCTGCTGTAAATGCGAATAATCTGTTGTTTATGTTATAAAGCTCAGCTGCGGCGTTAGACTTAATGTATATAGACTTTTTTTTCTTGCTGTGGGAGATAACACTTTTTCAGTAACCCTGGCTTTTCCCTGACAGCTGAGTTTTAAAACCATGGAAATTGTCCACGTACTGACATACAGGGCAGCAAAGGGAAAAAAAGTCAAGGAGAGAAGGTAAACTAAATAATGGTGGTGGTGTGTTAATGAAACAGTTTCTTTCAGTAAACCCCTTGTGGATTCAAGACATTCAGCTCAGGCTGATATTGAGCCTGTAAACATCACTGGGCAACCCCCACTGAGTGTTATGTGGGCTTGATCTCTTTTCGTTTTTGTCTTTCACAGCCCACCAAAAGTGCAAAAAGCATGATGAGAGGGGCTGCATGGTGCAAGATATGAATCTTCTGTCCAAGTATTTTGGTCATGAAAGTGATGCAGAATATATTTACATTTATTTCAGGCTTTTTAGCAGTTTTGCTTCTTTGCATTACCCCGTTTCATCGTTTTAATTCCATTTCAACAAAGTGAGATCAGGCTCAGGTATTGCACTATACCTTTATTCACATATTTGTTCAAAAGGTCACTGCACAGCAAAGACCAATTTTTGTTTCTGTCTCATTTTTGGAAACAAGAAATTTTGACATTTTGCCAAGTTACAGGTGTCTGACTTCCGTGACAATATACACAAAGCAGACTTAAATCTTTGCAATGAGGTGTTGCTAGGTTACAAGCACTATTGCTGTATTGTTTGTGCCTCTTAAAGCCTTTTGGCTGATTAGTTTATTGTATGAAACCATCTGATGTAGCCTATAAACTGCCAAGCATTTGTAATCTTAGCAGATAGCCTAGAGTATGTCAACCATAAGGCACACTGAAACAAGTTGTTTACCGTGGCATAGACTAAACCGCTGCCTTGCATTAAGGCTGCAGGACTAACATATTGCCATTGATAGAGTCTTAAGCATGAAATCCTGTACAGTGTGTTAAAATTGTGTTGTGTCAAAGACATGTTGTCACATCACAAAAGGCAAAATAATGTATGCAAATAATAAAGAATTGATTCCATTTAGCCGTGATCCCATCCCTGCATCCCTGCTATCCACTCAGTGCTGTGCTGTCAGGACTTTTCGGTATTTAAAGGATAAGCTCGCCACTTTCTTTTACTGGCTTTTGGGTTACTTAGATTGTGTATTATTTCAATATAGATGATTTACATTCATTTCAACCATCTTTGTATCATTTTAAATTTTTTACAAGCAATTTTTTTTGTCTGAATTAAGCTGCCTGTTACGAAATTTTACAAACCCCGCCCCAATGTTGATGAGGTATTGCCATGTATTCGACAGTGGATCTTGGAATATGTCACCATCAAGTTTCTTGTGTTTTTGCGATACATATTTGATTTCGCTTATTCAAAAATGGCTAAAAGAGCAAGGACAATGGGGGCATTGTTGCGCTGCTTGGAAATGCGACAAGTCAAAGCTAAAGGATAATACTGCAGTATTTGAGTTCCCAAATCCAGCGAGGTCTCTGGAGCGGCATCAATTTTGGTGAGACCAAGAGAAACGTGTCTGGTATTAAGGGTGTGTTTAAGCCAGGGACCTCAAGGTTTTGTGCTGCACATTTTGATGCATCTGCAGTATCAAGCCTGCAGTGCATACGATATTCACAGATAACAAACCTGCAAAAACAAAACAAAAAAAAAAAAAACTTGCTGGTTGAAAAAGCTCATCCAAACCCGGAACTTATGCCAAAAAAATCCAGTGCATGGGACATTAACCCCCCAGGCCCAGCAAGTCAGCTCCATGCCTAAAATAAGAAGTGAAAAACAGAAAAAGGCTAACCCTTCTGCACTGCTTTAATCCAGTGAGTGCAGGCTGTTAGATCACTGTTTACCTCATAATGCTGGGCGTGGAGCATCCACATATATTTACTCTGGAGGAGGAAGTGAAACTTTGGGAAAAGAGTCCAATACGGGTCGATGAGTGAGAGCAGCTCACTTATGTCTGATGACAGCGATGCTGAGATGAGTTGTTGAGGATTTCCAGGATTTTTCCGTCAGTAATTGTTACCGCTGTTGTAAGTACTGCTGTTAGCCAGTGCTGCTGAAACTGTCGCTGAAGTGGATCTAACATTGTTGGACTCTGAGGTTTAGTGAATAAACTCTCATACAATATGAGAATCTAATCAAACTGTTTATCAGAAGGAAAGTGTGATTTTTAGGACACTGGAGCCTAACATCAGCTGGCATAATGTTAGCTTATAACCAGCTGTTGTTGTTTAGAAAGAAGAAACTATTCCATCTCTTCAGATTTGTACAATTGTAACAATACTAATTTAATGAGTAGGCCACTTGCTGACTCACTGCATGTGTCAGCGTGCATTCAGGTAGTTTGGGCACATCGGCAGTGCTCCAGGTGACCTAATGGTCCATCAGTTATGGTCAGTTTGCAGAAATGTGACAGAAAGGAGCTGAGACAGAGAGGAGGAAAAGGAGAAGATTAGAGAAGAAAAAAGATAATGGTATGTTTCCATGAGCAATTACAATACGTTTAGTTGGTAACCAACTCCAATCGTAGTTAGCCATCACTAGCTGGCTAGGTATGGTATATCTCTATGAAAAAAACAACCCGTCAGCCTGTGTCACCGTCCTCAGTGTGTTACTAGTTAATATAAATTTTGCTTCGATCTTATTGTCATGGTGCTCGGTTTGTGAGGTTTGTAGTTTTAGGACTTTCATTTTTCTATTGTTAATGTTACTGTTTGATTCGTAGTGTCTTGTGTTTTTGCAGTTTAGAATTTTTGTCTTTTTCTACTAATTCCTGGTTGGTTTCATTGTTTATATCCTCAGGCGTCTGAGTTTAGTTATCTGAGTTCTGTTCTTGGCTGTTCTTCACTTTCTATTTAATCCTGTTGCAGTTCTCTGAGTTATTTTCCTGGCTGTTTGGTGTTTTATTGTTTCTGGTTTATTTTCCTGTTAAGTGGGTTTAATCCTGGTCTCTGTTCCTTGTGCTGTAGTTTAAGTCCTCCTCTTGTGTCTAGTTACGCATCATGATGTTGTTCCTCTAGTGTAGGGGTTGTAGTCCCTCAGTGTGTCTGCTTCCCTGTGATGTGTCAAGTCAGCATTTGTTTCCATGTCTACTTCCTGTTTTACTTTGGCAATTCTTTGTACTGTATTGTATTCAGTTTTACTCCCTGGTCTTGTTCAGCTGTGCTACCTGGTGTGTCCTATATCTCCCTGATCACCTTGTGTGTGTATTGTCTGTGTCCTCCTGTTCTTTGTCACATTGTCTCACTTAGGTAGTGTGTTTCCTGTTTCAGAGTGTCCCTGAATGTCCTAGTTGTTGACTTATTAGCTCCAGTGAGCTTTCCTAGTTTCCTTTGTTTGGGTCCTTATCCTGCCTGCCACACTGCAGAATCACGACTCTTATCCACAAGTTTCTGCAAGACGAACGTAGGCTGCCATGACAGATTGCTACTTCCACCGTACGGTTTTATACTTCCGGTGACCCAAAGTCAGAGCCGGAGTTAATGACAAAATTCGAGAGAACTAAAATACATCTTTTGAATGAAAACAGTCCAACATGTCCAAAAGCAGGTCAAACACCCTAAATCAGATATTTCCTAAAAAGCCTATGCCCTCTAGATTGGATATGGCATGCATTAATACTTCTCTCACCCTCCTCAATGTCATGGACATGACACAGTTTTACAAGGTGTATCACATTAAAATACATTGTTTTTCAATGGGCTCATGCACATGAGAGTGAAACAGCGATGCATCCCAAAAAAAATTATATTCAACTTCAACCTTCCAGTATTAATAACAGTTAGGCTCAGGGGACAATGAAGTGGTAAGAGGGGGGCCCCAAATCAAATGTTGCTTAGGGCCCCTTCAAGGCTTGGGCCGGCTCTGTATACACGGTAATACGTCATCAATGGGAGACAGCGCTCGCAAGTAGTTTTTAACAGATGACTGATTAGCAGACATTTTAAAAAAAAGCTTCTCATCAAATGATGAGCTACATCATCAAACAACGTTGTTTCTAGGGGTGATTTACAATACATCTAATCAAAGTAGTACATCGGTAATGTGCTTATCCTTTAAGAACACCAGCTTATACAGAATACCTCTTTTGCTGTCCCTTTGCTGCATTTGTTGTTTATATCATCTAATATTCCTGTCAGGCTGACTGGTTCAGCTTGTTCCACCTACTCAATAAATCAGTATGATGAGCGATATGATAAGAGAAATGAGCATGGCTTCGCATTCATTTGTTTGTAATGGTAGTTGGGCTGGTTTCAACATCTTACAGTCCCGTGAGCACTAAACAGATTTCATCTGCTGAAAAAAAGATAGATTCTGTTGTCTGGTGCTGTTTCCTGGGTCAAGAAAAAAATACTTTATGGTTGCTTTTTAAATTTAACTTGTAAAGTCAGACTCAGTCTTTCTGTAAGTGGTAAGAACAATCTTTCTCTTGTACAATAATAAAGACAAAAAAATCATCAGCCTGCATCTCTTTTTATGACATTCCTCTGCTCACCACAGGCTCTGCATGCAATCTTTTGTTTGTTTTTACACAAATGAACAAAGGAATCTCTGTACACATGTGTGTTTTTTCTGCATTTCATGACAACTGTTCGTGCCACCACCAAAAAAAAAAACAGGACTGGAGACCAAGCAAGTGCAGTGTTATTTGAAGTAATCTGGGGTGAGCTAAACTCCCTTTGGCTAAATATGTGATCTCACACAGTGGCACACTGGTCCATGACCTAATACTGATGTTAGCATTTCAGGAACATGTTTTTAACAAGTTCATAGAATATAACATTGACTCTGTTTGCTTTGCATCTTTTAGTCATGCAAGAAGGGCTGTTTTCCCCATGTCAGCACTGTCCAAAAGTCTTGAGCCACCCTCATTTTTTTTTATATGTTTTGCTTGCGCTTGTAATTTTTAAAGAGGTCTTGAGCAGAAACTCTCCAGGCTTTCGGAAGGTCTCAGGGGATGAGCCAGTGTTGCGTCAACACATAACACACAGCTTAGCAAAGAGCCAATTTTAAATTGTGGCTCTAGGCAATTTGTTACTAGCATCCTGTCACAATAATGCATCATTAGTTGAATCTACGAAAAATGCAAAAGATAACACATTTTCACAGGCATAAAACTGTATTTTTGCTCCAACAAGGTGATTCCCAAAGAACCGTTAGCTGAAAACTTGGTAAGTGAAGAATCTGAGAGATGCATCCTGGCCGTCAGCTGCTCCATCTACTCTTCACTGAAGCCTCATCAGAAATGGTCTCAGTGGGAGGGCGGCTGTAAGGAAGACATTTTTAAGGAAGACAAACACACTCAGAGAAAAGGCTGAGGTACAGCAAATTACTCAAGAACTGGACTGGAAATCAGTGGCAACAGGTCTAATGGGGTGATGAATCCAAATTAGAGATTTTTGGTTCAAATCATCATCAGTATGAATGGAGAAGGTCAGGAGAGAGGTACAGCAGGTACAACAAAATAGGTGGAATGATGGTCACAGAAAATAATTTAATCCACTATGCAACAACATCTGGAAACCTTTTTTTTTTTCTTTTTTTTTTTTTGGACTGGCTTCCCCAGAACCCAGACCTCAGCATTATTGAAGCAGTGTGGGATCATTCTGACACAGAACAGAAGAAAAGGCAGCCAACATCCAAAGAAGAGCTTTGAATGCCCTTCAAGAAGCCTGGAGAACCATTCCTGAAGACTGCATAAAGAAATGAGAAGTAAGCCTGTATAAGAGAGTGTTGAAGAATAAAGATGAAGAATAAAGATGGGTGTACCAAGTATTTACTTTCAAGCTCCTTAGAATTGTACAAACTGTTTTTACTTTGCATGCTTTATCTTCATGTGTGTTTGCACATTACAACAAATTGCAGCATCTATTTCCCATTTTTCAGATTTAAGAGCAACAGCCGACATATACTAAATATTTTATCCCTTTTGTTTCCCCTTAACTGCTATTTTTGGTAATATAATCTCCTTTGATTAGTATTGTTTTTGATGTGTTCAACCCAGTATCATGGCCAAGGGTGGCACTAGTGAAATGCACACACAGCTGAACTTGCAGTAACGTGCACTACCACCAGGGTGTGATATTTTATTCAAAGCCAAAAAGCTCGATGGCTGATGTGTGTGCAAACGTGTCCTCTGTACACCCATCGTAGCTGAAAATCAACAGAAAGGTAGAAAGTTGTTTGCTCAAAATTAAATATTGCACCCTGCTGGTACCGCAATTAACTGCAGCTTCCTGCAATTTCAGCATGCCCGTACATTTCACACCTACGAGAGGCGAAGCGTGAAATGGACGCGGTGGATATTCCACGCGTTGCTGTGATACCGGGTTGATGGGTTCTCTTGTTTGAATTTGTTCTTCTGTCATCATCATTCACTCTATTATCACACAGTGCAAAGTTTGCCAACCAACATGGAAATACTCAAACCTGTGAAAACATCATCCAGCGGGCATGTTACAGTATCTAGAGTATTACATTTTTTATAAGTATGTTATCCAGTGTGTTTCACTTTCTCTGTTTGTATACCATTATGTCAGAGGGAGGATGCACTCCTCCACCATCCTATTAACTGCTGAGAAAAAAGCAGACTTTTCCTCCAGAAGGAACTTTCTGAGAAAGGATTTTTATCATTATAAAATGTTTTTATATCCATATGAAGTACCCCCCTTCATGTTGCTCCCAGTTCAGTCAGCTGATGTCTTCTTCAAGAGGCTCACCTCCCAGGGAGCAGCCTCGGTAGAAAATAATTGCACCTTTCCATTACACCGACATTCTAATTTTATGACATAATTCGCTTTCCAGCTGTGAAATTCCTTTTGAAGTACCTGAATAAATCAATAATATGGCTATAACACTAAGAGCACGGCCTTCCTCGGGCACGTCCCCCTCACAAATTGTAAACAAAGTTGTAATCGTTTTTTATTTCTCTAAAAATATATTGCAGTCTATAGTAATATTAGGATTACATATCACAAGGCTGGTAGTTTTTTTTTAAGTTTTTTAGTAGCAAGCATTTAAAATAAGAGGACAGAAGTCTCTACTTTGCTCAAGGTTTTATTCTTTGCCTTAGCAAATGTATAATTTCAGCGTCATTTGTTTGACTGCTCTTCAAACAATAGTCAATCTGATACGAGGCACCACTCATGGTGACTGAGGTACTGTGCTGTAAGTTTTATTCATGCTACATTTAGCCTCATATCTTCACTCTGTCATTTTATTCAAATCAAATAGCTGCAATTATTGTTTTATAATGTCACATTAAATGCAAACGTACCATTACATAAGCTGCAAGTCCATACAGTTAGAGTAGCTAAGATAAAGTGGTGAAATCAGTTGTGATGTTGGATCAGCACTTTTATTCATAGTTGGAGAAGTCTTATTAAAATGTAGCGTTATTAGTAAAGTTAACATTGCTGTGACATTGTATCAGCGAGGTTCTTTTTAGCTCGGTGGCTGGCGTGAGAAAAGGGGATGCGATGACCATTGGTAGGTGAGCAAAATGAAAAAGACCATTACACTAAATAAAGTTACTGATTTCTCTGGGGGCTGTTGCCTCACAGCAAGAAGGTCCTGGGTTTGAATCCACCTTGGCTGGAACCTTTTTGTGTGGAGTTTGTATGTTCTCCCCGTGTCTGCGTGGGTTTCCCACAGTCCAAAGACGTGCACTTAGTGAGGTTAGGTTAACTGGTAACTCTAAAGTGCCCGTAGGTGTGGATGTGAGTGAGTTGTGTGTGTCTCTCTCTATGTTAGCCCTGCGACAGGCTGGTGACCTGTCAAGGGTGTACCCTGCCTCCAACCCCCCCACGAAAAGATAAATGGAAGAAAATGGATGGATGGATTTCTCTGGGTTTGAACATTGCTGGATATATTTGGGATAACCAGGGCTTAAAGAGGGCCAGAATGATCTGGAGCGGCATTTTGGCACCTGCAGTTAATGAGTAATTCAGTCTGATAGGCAGTTTAATACAAAAAAAACTGTCAGGCAGGTTCATTTTTCATGTGCTGTGTCCTGTTGATCCTTCCAGCTGATACCACGGAGAGCACTAAGTTACCATATGGTCCTGACTGCACACATCCTTCTTCCGTTCTCATTCCTGTCCATAGCCTGCAGTATGGCGCAGTTATGCATTCATGCACCATTTGTCAATAACGTTTTTGTGGTACTTTAGCATCTAGCTAGCACTACAGAAGCAGAGCAAGCACAGAGCTTTTTCAAGTGTCAGATCATTTCAGATGCATTGTTTCAAACAACTCTGCAAGTAGCACCACACTGTTCCTGTGTGGTTTCGATCACATTGTGTCTGCAAGCTATAGGGTGGCCTGCAGAAGATGTATTTTCTAAAGAGAAAAAAGTTAATGCCAAATTCCACTATTATATTTTTACATTAGTTGCTAGAGGTCAGAATGCAGCCATGATAGCTCATCTACAGTAATGGCTGCTTATAGACTGTCAAATTCAACTGGCTGAATCCACACGGAGCGGTAAACTCCAGAGCAGCAGCACAGGTCAGCTGACCACAGCTCAGTATCTTACGATTTTTATCAGTTGTTAACAATTAAAGAATTCTATCTGAATTTTATTTAAATAAAGATCCATGCAGCAGCATTCTTTTTTTTTTTTTTTAATTTTTCCTAAAATAATCACATTAACTGAACTTAGCTTTACTTCAAAATTTTCAACTGGTTGTCCGTTCCCCACCTGCAGTGGTTCCGTGCCTCACCAGCAGTGCCCGCCCCAGAGTGTGAGAACTGCTGGCTTATACAGTACAAACACACTCTTTGCGAAGAGTCTTTCTGGCAAACACAATCTCACCTGTGAGGTGGCATTTAATACTTTTTTTTTATTTCCCTTGTCATTTGGTGCGTCTTGCTGTTGATGCATTCCTCGCCAAGATTTTTCTATTAACATTTGCATTTGCTCAAGCACTGTAACCGAACACAAAATGACACAAGTAAATATCATGAGAATTTTGCGTATTGAGAGCGAGGCATAAATTGGCTGAAGGAGTTTAGTTCCATTATTCTCCATTACCAGGAAGAAAGCATCTGGAGTCGTGAACAGGTAAAAAGCAGAGGACGTGCATGTAGTGAGATCCGAATTGTCATTTCATTCACAGTTTGCTGAGCTGATCAAACGTCTACATTCAGCTGACAGAGTAGAAAATGTTGTGAAAGTCTCAGGGATGGTTGACTTGTAACTGTCCAACAGAGATAAACCTCATCCTTGTTCTCGGGACTAAAATAGATGTGACTTATTTCCTCTTGATAATCCTGCACATGAAGATTCAGGACTCCCTCGCAGGTTGCAGGGTTAAAGACAGCTGGATGTTTTTGATTAGACGTTCAAAGTCTGTGATGCACCTGTAAGCTACTCTGTTGTCGGGTGACTTCTAAAGCCATTACGGACCGAAATACACTCCGTGCAATCACAAGAGCGGGCTCACTTTACTGGCACGTAAAGGAGACTCAGAGCCCACAGCAGGTTTGTAGATCATCAATAGAAAGTCACATCTTATTTTGGCTCTGTGGAGAAGTGATTAAGGACCCTGACAATATGAGAACTGCATGCAAAATCCAAAGTTACACTTAGTTCCAAAAAATTGGAAAGACTTGATCATTTCATTTTCAGTAAAACAACATAATCGTATGAAAACTGAATATAAATTAGAAAAATAAAACTATAATAGCCCATTTTCTGCCACGACACATCTGAAGATCTTTTTATTTCCCTTGTTGGCCTTACTGTATTTCTCACCATCATTTTTATATTAACATCTGAATCAGCTTAACTAACAGAAAAAAAAAAGGCAAACAAGTTCACCATCATCAGGAAGATGACTGCAAACTGATGGCACTGACTTGTTATATATTTGTTAGAAATACACAGACATTTCCAAAGAATGGGACTTTTTTTTGTACACCACAAAGGAAAACACTGCTATAATACTATACTGTATGATTAAGTCCTTTGCAAAACCTTATGTGATTTAAACGTTACGTTTTAATTTGTCATTTTTTACAACTGAACTTCGTTTCACAGGCACTGCGTAGAGTACAAAAGTTGTGGATGTAGCCACTGCAACGTGAATTTTCTTCTTCACCTAATTACACGATACCTGTGAGGTTAACCATAAAATTCTTGCTTCAACTTTTAGCTGCTCTCTTATTTCCTGCTGTGGCTCAATCTACATGTTTGCCGGCACAGATGCAGCCCTCCAACTTATCCAGGTGAATGTGGCAGCCCCCCAAAATGGCTTGACACATTCACCTAACAAGCACAAGCCTCGTATCTAGGGGGAAACACAACCAGAGATGAAACAAAGCCCCAACCTCATGCGGAGGGGTCACCACCTTGTCAGTCCCTAACCCGGATAAATGGGAGGCTTGTGTCAGGAAGGGTGTCTGGCTCAAAAAAAAAACTGTGCCAAACAACAAAATTTACTGTGAAACTTCACAGGAATATTGTAATTAAGTGACCAAGAAAATTCAAGTTGCCAGAACTAAATCTCAGTAAAGTCAACAACAACATTCAGCAGTTGACAAAACTTAAAAAGCTATTGAATCATGCTGCCTTGATATTGCTTGAGTTTCTTTTTTCCAGTGTACCCCATAACAAAAAAAAAAATGCACTTAAAAACATCCTGAACCCCACTCGAGAGTGTTTCAAGGAAAAATGCTTCTGGGTTGAATGTGGCCCTCATTAGAGCAACACATCTCTCTTTGAGGCCCCACAGTGCCGCTAGTACACTAATCAGAAAGGAGGAATTTACCTAATTACGTCCTAATGAACTACGGAAACAGGGGCTGGCTTTGTATTAAAACTGTTTCTGCTACATATATATATACATATATACACTGCATAATATATATATAGTGCAGGTTTATGTGACAGGATTTCAGACCGACTGTACACCTTGCATTGATACAGGTCTGCAGTGTAAATTCATATGCTGATTGCTTGTCAGCTGCAGTGCTTGTGAATGGGACTATTTCATTTATGTAAAGGAGTGTGGGTGTACAGTCCACCCTTCTGCAGTAACATTACAGATCTGAAGGCCAAGGAAAAGAAGAAAAGAAAAACACGGCAGTCCAGCAGCGGGTAATGAAAGGGTTTGTTTGACTAGGGTATGATTTAAATGTTTCACAGCTGACAAGATGCACGATTTGCCGGTGATGCAAAAAAATTAATATTTCCTCACAGGCGACCATAAAAGATTGGAGCAATTATTTTATGGCTCCCACCTTTGCTGACACAAACACATGGAAATACACTTGGTTGTGAAATCAGCTCTGTGTCGACTTGCCTGAATCAGCAAAGAAAACTAGTCATTTTTTCCCAGATTTGGAAATAGATCTTGTCTCTGTGCCCTCTGTAGCCTTACTTATTTCAAATTATTCAGGGTGGATCGTGTGGAATCAGAGGAAGACTTCCAGTTGAAAACGACATAATTTAGGTGAATTTTTCATTAAGGCATTGATAGATTTAATACTTCAGTGTCCCCTAGTGCTTATTAAATCAGGCCAGTTTGAGATAATGGATCTTTAAAATTCTACAAGCAGCTCTACTAATCTCGTCTCCCCCTCTTTCCTCTCCTCCTGCTGGACTCTGTTCCCTCACCCCAAATTTATTACAGGATAACTGAAGTTTAGGGAATGCGAGAGTGAGAAAATTGCATGTGAAAGAGATTTGCAATAGATAACATGTTTATAATATTATCAAAGAACCCGGTTGCCACTGAACGGGAGCTGCGGGAGCTACAAATCCTGATAATTTCAAAGTGAACCAAAGAGGGGAGATTGGGAAAAGAATAGCAACTCCGGTTCAAACTGAATCGACACAGTCGATAATGCTTTACTGGGGTAGGGCACCAAAGAGGAAAAGAAGGCAACTACAGTGAAGTGAACTTTCTTCTTTGAGATCTGGGCTAAGTTGTTAAATCTATATCTGTCACATTTGATGTCCGTATTGATTTATGAAGTTGGCACACGGAAAGGACTGGCAGCTTCAAGGGATCTCACTGTTTAGCTATGCAAAGCTTGCTTTTAATCCCACAGCAGGTTCAGGCGCTTCCTGCTTTGTGTGCAGTCCTGGCCCTGCACACTGAAGTAGCATAATGTCTAATGATTGGAATATTGAACTACACATAACTAGAAATAACAAGAAAGTTTCCCGCTCTAAAGGAACCTCTTTAGGGTTGCATTTTCCCACGCATGGGGGAATGAAATATGTTTGAGCGAGCAGTAAATCACAACCATATTTGTTGTTCAGACGAGCTGCTTTTGAAGGTGCGTTTTTGTGATGCAGCTAAATGAAAAATACATACAGGTGGTACTGTAGCTGCAAGCCACAACCGGACAGAGCCGAGATAATGCATAATTCAGGGAAAAATTATTTAGTGGCGTGGCAGCATAATAAGACCTTATGCAAAATAAAAATACAAATTCAGGTACAAAATTGACTTTAGCTCCTTCAAGGTCACTCCTCCCCATTTTGTCAAACATTCACACTCCAAATCATCTTTTAACTCGCCACGAGCGCTTTTTTTCTCCGATGTGCTTCCATTAATATTTTTCCCCTGTCCATGACAGTGTAACAGTTTTATTATCTGCCTTCAATTTCAGTTTTCCCATTCCTGTTAGTCCTTGAGTTAAAAAGCTCAGTCGTTGGAGAGATGGACCTTCAGGCCAACATTATGTGCAGCTGTGTGTGATAAACACCCACTTCTGCCCAGCAGCATAATTTTACCTTCAGAATAGAATACACACATCTCTTGTTGTCACTGTTGCCAGATAAAGCCTCTACACATTAACGCTCGCTGCTATAAATATGACAGCGTTGTTTGCTCAGATGGACGCGCTGGCACCATGATGGCTACTCTGGAGGGTTGATTATGACTTTCTGTATGTTACGTATATATTCTTCATGTGTATGAATACTTTGATCCCTTTGAGCAACAGGGAATCTTGTCACTTCTCCTCTTAGATCAGCCCTGTGTGGTAGTCTGAAGTCAGTGAGCGTTAGAGTTTCATATGAAAATTATATTGAGTTTAGCATTAGACAAAGTTATTGTAGCTTTAGGCAGAGTTGTCGAGTTAATCTAACTAAGATAAATGCAGTCTAGTACAATAAATCTTTCCAATATGTAGGTTAAAATATTCAGGGTTTGTCTAAACTGTTTTATGTGGAGTTATATTGTGTTTTACTGACAGGAGTCTCTAACGTGTTCATATAAACAATTGTGGACAAAACAATACTCCAGGAAGGATTGGAAGGTCGGTGGTTCGATCCCTGGCTGCTCCAGTCTGTTTGTATCTTAGGCAAGTTTTCGAACCGCCGAGTTTCTCCCCACGTGTTCAGTGTGAATGTGTATGAATGTTAGATAGAAAGTACTTAGGTGTAGAAAACTGTATGACTGTGTGAATGAGACGTATAAAAGTGCTTTGAGCGCTTAAATAGAGCAGAAAGTGCTATAGAAGAAGAGTTAGTTTACTAATTTGACTGAGTGTGCCTAATAAATAGGCATGTGTATGTTTATAGATGTACAGTGCTGTGCAAAAGTCTTTAGCCATCCCTCATTTCTTTATACTGCTCTCTGTCAAGATGATCCGGCACTAATGTTGAGGTCCGGGCTCTGGGGAGGCCAAACTATGTCTGTGATTGTGTTCCGCTGTGTGTTTTTCTATCCACCTATGCGTTTACTGCATTGGCAGTGTGTGGCAGATAGCTGTGCACTCTCATTGTTGCACCTCTCTCCTGACCTCCTCTGTACATACTGATTTGAATTAAATATTCAGATTTGGATTCAGCACCCTGTCAGACCCGTTGCCACTGATTTTCAGTCCAGTTCTTGGGTAATTTGGCATAATCAGCCTTTACTACGTATTTCTCTTTTTTTTTTCTTTTTTTTTAAAAAATGGTTTCTCGATAGCCGCGCTTCTACTGACACCATTTCTGGGCAAGTCTGGCTCTTTGGAAAATACAAATAAATGTGGGGTACTTCAAGATTTTTGCACAGTACTGTACTTGTATTCATAATACATCACACAGTGCATAAAGGACACTCAAACTGTTTAACAAAGGCATTCAAAATTTCCATAAAGTTAGAGGAGCTGAAAATTTGAAGGTGACAGATGAACTGTCAGCATTAACTTTTTAACTAATAACAGGGACGTCTTGCTGAAAATTGTGGAGGGATTTATAGCTAATGCACTGTATGTGTGAGCTAAAGAGAAAAAGTTTCCTGATGAAGTTTGCTGCATTATTTTGCAAATGTGACAATATCAAGAAGACAACAACCTAAAAGGCAGAAGAAATGTTCTGTTTTAAGTTTCTGGCCATATTTTCCCACATATTCCACCCACTTAGCTGGCTTTTCATACAGTGCAACCAAGCTGTTAAGAGTATTTTCACAGAGAGGCCCATCATAAAATGGAGATGTGCAAATAATTGAGGCTGATGAGGGACAGAGAATCCTTGTCCCTCATCAGCCTGCAGGACTGCAAGATCAACAATGTGCTACATTCAAACAGAATTATGAAATATTTCAGTCTTTTCCAGCAAGGTAAATGCAATCGATAAGCAATTTGAGGCGATACATATTCTGTTGTTTGTCACTTGTATTTACCCTGTGTATGTGTTTATGTAGACAGCATTAACTGGAAACTATTAGAAAAATGCTGAATCTGAAATTGTCATTAATGTATATTCCTCAGAAAACCATATAAAGCTACAAACTGCAGCACACTGGGTTCTTTAAAAGTAGTTTGCACTGAGGAGGAGGAGGAGTTAAACTCAAAAAAAACAATATGTGGCTTTATATGTCGCTTTTCTGAGTAATTGTCTATACTGGACAGGTTTCAGAAAGCCTTGTTCTGTGCAGACACAGCTGGGAGGAGAATACTGTTGAAAGGTCAGCGGAGCTGCATCTATGGACACCTACTTCATTACAGCAGCAGCCCTGGCAGGTCAGGGATTTTGGACACAAACATCCTAATTCCTAAAGTTCTGATTTATGAAATCTCAACAAAGCCAATCAGGCAATCCGTGAGAAGCCGTGGATTGCCTGGGTGATTTTCGTTCCAGCTTCCTCTATAAACATTGTAATTCATTTGTGCTGTGCTGTACCTAAGTGTCTGTATTTTTATTTCAATGCTGCGATGAAGGCTAAACATTATTAAATGTTCAGTGTGCATAGGCTTTTTTCTCATTTGCAGTTGTCATTGCCCTTGACTCCAAAGAGCTCCTCTGTGCACTGAGTATGAAAAAAAAACAGCCATTTGTTGATAAAGTAGTTTTCTTTCTTTCATGTCTTCCCACCCAAAGCATCTATCAGCATCTATTCATTTCTTTAGAGCTAAAAAAAAAGAAAAAAAACTGCTCCAAAGGATTGTTTAAGATGGGTAATCAATCGGTTAAAAAATTACTCCTACTGCTGGTGTTAGGTTATCATTGTGTGGCCTTGTATCAGTGAGTGCAAATTGATTTGAAAATCTCTGCTCGGTTACAACACAACAATAAGTGGTAAAATTGTAAAAGCAGACATGACTTCAACTAGAATGGATTATGCACAGTTATTCCAGCAAGTTTCAAGGTTCTGCAAGCTGATTTTCACACCTCAGAAAAATGCAAATGAAGTGCAAACCGCTGGCTGCCTTGATGTTGTGTGTGTGTGTGTGTGGGGGGGGGGGGGTGGATCCCAAATCTATACACAATGGATTGTTATGCAAAGAGGTGAGGAGTAAGGTAAAGTATATCTGACTTATAGCAGATATTCTTTACCTTAGTGCTACCTTACTAAATCTATAGTTCTGCATTTGTGAATTATTCTACACAAACATCATAAACGCTCAGTTTTTACTGAGCGTTGCTGTGCTCGCTAAAATGCAAAACATAAGACAAAATGGGCAGTCAAATTTATTACACTATATGGAACATGTACATTTACCTAACTTAGAAGGGGCACTGGATGACATCATCTCATGAGGGGAAAAAACAAGAACATTTGTATCACAATACACCCAGCAATTCTGAAGTTAGTGATTCATTTCACGCAGTTCAGCTAAAGTGCTTTGAAATCGATAAATTATGACCGGACGATAACACCGTAACGACAAAATCAAGCTCAAGTGCAGGACGCCCGGTGAAACAAGCCAAACAAGCAAAGCAAAGCATGGCTGGAATAACGGCGGTCTGCTAGTTGATCAAGAGCAAAGAAAGGAGTAATATCGCTGTTGATATAATGAACTGTGAGAATAAGCCATTACCTCAGATGATATACCATTAATACTTTGTTTTATTACCTCCACACACTGTTGGTTGACTGCAGTGTGTACAGATTAAACACACAGTCATTACTTTAGCTGTTTTAATCTGGTGTCCTGGCTGACAGCCGTTAGCACATCTTTGTTTGTCTCCTCAAACAGGGCTGTGAGATATGCCACGTAGTGCTCGATATTATATATATTAAACTGATGTACAAAGTCAGAGTTGGGTAATAACTTTGCCACCTTCCTTTTATCTTCACGTAGGAGCCGAATCCAAATTGAAGGGGAAAGTTTTTGGAAAACAATGACAGGACAGGGCCTTTTTGTTTTTCAATTTACTTCAGCAAATGAACTTTATATGCTCACAAACCTTTTCACCTGAAGAACAACAACAACAAAAAAGTCATATCCAATCTATGCAGTTCGTGGTAGACAAAAGTACTGGATAATATGCATATACACATACTGTAACGTGGAGCTTCGTATAAAATTGTAATTAGTCACTGTGTCACTGTTGTGTAGGGAAAAAAAACTGTATGCATATGCCTGGGGGCGCTCAGATACCACGAGTGCTTTCCCCGGCTTTTCAACTGGATTTCGGGTGAAAACATGACCTTGTGTCCCTTCTGGAGTTCCATACAACTCATCCAAGACGGACCAATTTAAATCAGTAAACGCAGAGCATGTTTGCTGGTGCTGACATGACCACAATTTAGCTCACAGCATTTATAAAATGATTTGTTGTCAAGAATGCAACAGCGAGTGCTAGCCAAAGGCTTGGATATGCTGAAGTCACAATAAAATGTCATTTTTTTTAGACAGTTGGGCTCCCTTGCTGTTTGATGTATTGGCTGTAAAAGGTAAACTAATGGGATATCTGTTAGGGGAGCCCAGAATCTATTTATGTACGCGCGCTGCCAATTTTCAGTGCCAATGCTGCGTGTGGGTCCTAGCAAAGCAGAAAATAATGGGGTGGAGACTGGGTGGATGGCTGGGCACTTTATATCAATAAGGGAGACCGAAGTTTGCATTCTGTAGCAACTGATCTGTAAATGCAGCCTCCTTAACCATAGCATTGCCTTAGCACATTTTACTAACTTTAACTGCATATTAGTTGCAATGTGCAGACTTTGTTGAAATGAACTTGGAATGCATGAATGGCAGAACTTTAAAAGGTGCCATGTAGAGCTTTTGAACTCCGGTAGCACTGACGGGCAAGTTTGTTTTTGTTGGGGTTTTTTCCCTTACAAGAGGCTGCCATGTTGTGTTTTGTTTATTTTTGTAATCTAACACAGCGCAATACATTTTCATGGCACTGCTTTCATGCACCAACCAGTCAAGTTAAAGAGAAGAACATTCCTTCCAAAGACATTCGATGTTTTATGAATAAAGAAATCACAGCCTCAAAGATACATATGGACACTACACACGGACACAAGAGAACATCTAGATTCCAGTTATTAAATTTGTTTACGGGATCAATTTACATCCCATTTAAAATGTTGATGTTTCTTCAATAAATCAACAATTTCATTTCATCTACCGTATGTGATTATTATACATTTCAGACTGTGGCGTTTATGAAAAATAAACTCGCAGTGTTCAGAAGTCTTTGTTTAAGAGGCCGTGAGACAACAATGGTCTTGTGGAGGCATGTTGCTTTAATCTTTTCTTGCTGTAAGCCCAGTTGACACATAGTACATATGTTGTGTTTGCACTTTGATTCATGGTTGCTATGGAAATAAAGGTTCTTGGATCTTGGAGAAAGTGTGCACAATCTAGTGGGAGCAGGCTGCGTCTTGACAGCAGAGTACCACTGGCTGATTTAGAATAGCATACATAGAGCTGGATACAGATTTAGAATGGGAAGCATGTGTTGCTGCTATGCTGGCGTGCACAAGGTGCAGAAGAGATGTTGTCTTCGCTGTTCCTCTGAGACAAGCACAGACAAGCAGAATGCATCTTTGGCAAAGGCCAGCGTGCGGGACACACGAGGGTCACGAGTGTATACAGAATATATATGAGGAGAATCATCCAATCAAACGTAATAATAATAATATTCTGTACAGGTTTCTGTACTGTATAGCCTGATATGTTGAAAATCTAGGAACTGAACTTCAGGTTCAGACAGCCTTGTGTAGGTGCATTGTTTGCATTGCAGTGTGATCCCTGGCTCCTGCAGTCCGCATGCTTGAAGTGTCCTTGGCCAAGAACTCCAAATCTGCCAGTTAGCGTTATCATCTTGGCGGATGGAGTTCGGTCTCAGACTGCAGAGATACGGGATTGCCACTGGTTGCAGAATCTCGTGTCGATATCTCTCTGCATTGAGATTGCCTCCAATGATGACAGGCCTGATTGTCAGCACCTGGGGTACCAGAAGCTGAAAACAATAATCAACAGCAGAATAAGCTGTTTGCCGTTGGCAGAGAAGATTTAGAACGTTTTTCATGGGTGTAACCCACATACTCCACTCTGATGCTCAACAAATGCATTTTCTTGACAAATGCGCGAGCAAAGCAAAGTGTTCACAGCTTTCACAAAGACAAGCGCATTTTCCGTGGATGCTTCACTCCCCTGGGGCCACCCCTTATCTCCAGTCATGTTTGTGATATCCAAGGACAGAATCTCAGCGTGCAGCCAGAGCAAGGAGGCTGTCTGTTTGAAAACCTCCGAATTGCACCCTACTTTTTGCCTGGTGATGACTTTGCTCTGTTAACTTCATTGAAGCAGAACCTTCACCACATTCTGGAATAATTTGCAACCCAGTGTGAAGTAGCCAGGTGAGAGTCAGCACCTCCAAATATGAGCCCATGGTCCTTCTGGTAGATTAGTCCCTCTGGGTTGGAGGAGAATTGTTACCTCAAGTGAGGGGTTTCAAGCATCTCAGGATCTTCTTCATGAGGGATGGGAAGGTGGGGCATTGCTTTCAATTTACCATTCAGTCTACTTTATAATCCTCACCTATGACCATGACCTCTGGGTAGTGACCCAAAGAATTAGGTTGCAAATACAGGCAGAAAACCCTAGTATAGGGTGGCTGGGTTCAGCCTCAGAGATAGGGTGAGCAGCTGAGCCATCTGGAGGGAACTCATAGAAGGGGGTTCGCTGCTACTCCTTCATGCCGAAAGGAGCCAGCTGAGGTGGTTCAGACACCTCACATTTTTTAGATTTTTCCATGCATGTGCAACTGGGAGGAGACCCTGGGCTAGACCCAGAATTTGCTGCAGAGATAATATATCTTGTCTGACCTGGTAACACCTTGGGATCCCCCGGGAGGGAAGGTTTTGCTGGGGGGGAAAGGACATCTAGTACACCCTGCTTAACCTGCTGGCACTGCACTGGATAAGTGGAAGCAAATGGATGGATAGATTGATAAAAAATGAAGTCAGTACACTGTAAAATGTCTATTCCCTCTTGTAAATTACCCTTGACTTCTTCATATACTTGTGTGGAGTTTCACCCAGAAAGGACTGGAAACCACTGATGCAGAAGTTCTTGTTACTCTGGTTAGGCAAAAAAAAAAAAAAAAAGATCTTTATCTTCTTCACATTACAACACAGAGTCAAACCCACAACATTTGGCTACACAGCGAGAGGTTTTAATCACTTGTCCAACACTGAGACAGTAGTGCTTAACTTTAGGCCTTTGTTTATTTTATCCAGCCTGAAAAATCCTCCCTTATCAAACTAATTTCTAGTTTCAGCAGGCAGCGTGAAAAAGCTTTAGTGAGCTTACTTTAGCATTTAGCAGTTAAAGAGCCAAACGACTGAAAGTGAAGACTGAAATTGGCTTTAGAAAGATGTGACATTTATTTGACATAATACCATTATAACAGATATCTATTCTTTTGCAGTTATTTATACCTTTCTTATGCAAGAAAGTTTTTTTTTTCCTTTCAACATTTAGAGATTTGGCTCCGAATTTACTGATGATCTCACATTCCTGCAAAGATGTGGAATAACAGTGAGAAAGGGCTGCATGTTACATAGTGTTATACACATGAACACACGCCAAGCATACAGAATTAAAAACTAGCAGCTAAGATCACAGACACAATATCTGAGATCAGAGCAGAGCTAGAAGGTCAATAAATACTTAGCTTTTTATTTTTTATTTTTTTGTTTCATTTTATTTTATTTTCACCATCCTGCATGCATACGTACAGATCCAGCAGCCCCTCCCACCTGCTATTTAAATATTTTGTGTCCACAGGGCTGCAAGTCAGGAGAAAATTGCTCAGAGAGAGGAAAAGGAGCTACAATGTTTCAGACTGTGTAAAAAGTGAGGGGCTACACTAAGTATTATTACAATATTATTATTATTGCCAACAACTTTCTCAAAAGATGTATACCAAGTACGCTTTTTGTTGGTTTCTATTGCTCCCTTAAGCGTCCACAAGCCTTTGGTTTTTACACAGTGAATGATCAAATATAGCCTTGTTTATCAGTCTTCCTGTTGAGTATCACAGCCAACCAGGTTTTAATTTAGTTCAGCTGAGAGGCATGTAATTAATTCGCCATAAGCAGTAATGAGCTGCATTGTAATGCAGCATGTAATCACATCCTGTCTCAAGAAAAAGGGCTTTGGTGTTTGCCTGTGTCTCCAGATATACCTGTCTTTGCACCGGAATAGCACCAAAGTTCCCACTTTTAAGTCCATGAAAGACATTTCTCTGTCTCTTCCTTTTATTACCTGAACAGAGTGGGAAGAAAAAGTAGCAAGAAACTGGCAAAAGACTATCATCCTCTGCATTGCAGGCCCCGAATAACTTTCATAGTCCTCGGTGCATTAGGCTGTGGCAGATTTTAATCAGCTTTTCACCTCAGTTATAGCATGATATGCACTGCAGGAGCACTGGGACCTAGAGACGCACGGCGACACAGAGGATCTCCGATTGGCACTGAAAGGAGCTAATAATGCAAGACATCAATTATCAATGGAGGCATGAGCACTAACTGTTAACTATGTGTCACCTAAAACCACAAGAGCCCCTCGAAGTGTGTCTTTATTTCACCACATGCAGGGCAGAGTGTTTTAAAGGAATTGACTTTAGTAGAACCCAAACTGAGCTCTGCCGCCTGGATACGACAGTGTGATTTTCAAAATAAAACAATCAAACATTAATTACCTGCAACAGCTCATGTGAAATCCCCACCGCTGGTGATATGTGGCCACTCTAGGAGCCATCATGCTCATCTCACGGTGTCAGCAATTGCTGCGGTGGCTGCTTTGCAATCAGCTCAGACTGTCGCGTGTACAGGCATTCCCCACACAGCACCAGCTTTCAGCATTCACATGATAAATGGTGGCGCGATGCTGCTTGTCTCAGGCATTTCTGCTCGGAAGTATCAGTAAAACAATCACAAAGCGTTTTGAGCCACAGTGAAGAGCTGTGCAAATCAAGTTCTGTAGGACTGTGAACAGACAGCTTCTGCTCGGTTGTTGTGCTGACTGGGAGGATATTGCTCCTTTCCATTTTCATACATGTAGAAATTATTAATCTGTGTTTTGTTTTTTAACTGCGAAATGCAAAACTAGTATTCTTCATTCTTTGGCCTCTGATTTGGTCTCAGCCAAGTCTCGATAAAAGAATCAGGTGGCTCGCTAACTTTCCTCTTCCTCATACAATGAGTTTATCTTAGCATTGGTGTGGAGATAGGATCCTCTGGGCCCAGTTATTCCATTATTTCAGCTAGTGAAATATGGAACAAAAATTACTTCTTTTTGTTGGAAATGCCACTATCATGCTGTGGATGTACAGCAAACCGTCTTAGAAGCGCTGACCTTTGAGAGGGTTTAAAATGAAGGACTTTAAATTAGCCATGTACACTAATTCTTTATGAACCTATCTGCCAGACTATAAGCTTCCCCACAAAAGTCGTACTGTAGGATGGTGGCATATGAGGAACTATACTAATGGTATCCACACAGTAGATATATTCCCCTGAATTAACTTACTGTCATGCTGATGACTGGATAATTAGCCAGTATGTGACCTTCAGCTTCCAGAAGCTCTCACTTCACAAGGGTGAAAAAAATATATATATATATTTCCATCCCTCTCTCTGGGTTGAAAATATATTTCAAACCAAAGCAACAAATTAATAAAGTTGGAAAGGTCCACAATGCTTCAAAAGTTGGTATTTATTCTCAGTCGCTTGCGCATAATCGGCGCCCTGCTTTGATTATATGTATTCATTTGGTGCAGCGTCAAAGTGAAAAAAGGCTGATTGATGCTGTTTTGACCATGATTTTTTTTATTTTTTTATTTTGTTTGTGAAATCGCATTAGAGCTGAAAGCGCCGAACCCTCAATGTCAAAAAGTTCCACAGCACGACTAATTAAAGCTCAAAAAAAATGTTTGCGGTAGTCAGGAAAGTGTGTCATTTGAAAGTTATTTGCATTAAAATAACTTTTCCGTGCATGGCCTACTTAGGCACAGGATTGTGTACTTTATGAATAGTGAAGTTCCCAAAAATATCACAAATAAAGTCACTAATATGGTCTTCGCCACGTATTGTTTTTACCAAGATTCAGTGTAAGCAGTTTCTATTTCATCTTCCCTGCCTTTGTAGCAATTTTATTCTTTCTTTTTTTTTTTAAAGGGTGAATTTTTAAAGCCACAAGTAAACACCATCAAATCAGAGATGCTGTGTCTTTTCCCAGAAGGCTCACACTGGCAACAGCTCAGCTGGACACATAATGGGATCTTCTGAGGACAAGAGGCTCTTTGCATGAAGCCATTGTTGCAACTTGTTCGGCAACAGCACTTGTGTAAAGCACAATGTATTCTTTTAATGACTAAACTCCGTGGCTGGCTGCTCTGGCGTGAATGCAGACATCCTGCACGATAATGGTGATAATGAACTGGGAGCATGCGGAGACTCGGCTCGGCATACACTTCACTGCAGCAGTCTGGCATATGGTTTGAGATTTCCATACCTCCTTAACATTTGTTGACCTTGATTTGAGCTAGCCTGACTCCCATACATAATTAGTACCTGTTAATTTCTACATCCCTCCCCAGCCATCTAAAGTCAGATGCCAAGTGGGAAGTGGCAAGTGCCTAACCAGCCTCTCTCTGTTTCAGCTGTCTGAAGAGTAGTGGAGGAGTGTAATCACTAGCATTGTTGCTGACCGCCTAGACGGCTGGTGGCTTTCCCGCTGACTCACTTAGCTGATCGATAGCTAATTCCCCTAAATAATCAAGGGGCCCCTGCAATGGGAATGTGGAAGGAGGCGTGATAATTGATTACTTTTGCTCTACATTTTCCCCAATGAGTTCACTCTGTACGATACGTTGCCGCATTTTTCATTGAGCTGTTCAGCGGGATGCTGAGGTATGCGCCTTCTGTGCATCACAGTTGATTAGGGCAAATTCAAAGATATGGTTCTACTTTGCAAAGAAATTTGCTTTGGTGCAAATCTGACCCGGCCACCCCTTGAGAAATGTTGAACTTTAAAGCTGTATGGCTTAATGGAAATATAGTAAAGGCGTGACCCTGTACTGGTTTCCATCAGGCTTCAACTCAGCGTATCTGGTCACTCAATCTGAGCAAACCTCCTGCAGTCTGAATACATTAACAAGATCTAATAATGTTCCTTGAAAAATACAGAAAAACTGGGGATTATGTTCGGGAAACCATAGAAATCTCCTCAGACTATCAAGTAAAGCGTGACTTTGATCATCGGTCATTAATGTGAATCCATTTTAGATTGTTTTGCAAAGAAAAATACTGTGTTTAAAGTTTGCTAAAAGATAATAAACTAAAATAAAATTAAAGTGGCTCAGATGGGGGATTCAGCTGTGCTGCTGAGGAGACTACTTGAAGATGAAGAGGACTGGGGGCGCATTTTTTTTTTTGCTAGCCTTGCAGTTCTCATGCCTCAGATCTTCTGTCAGCCTGTTTGTGTTTGTGTGTGTGTGTGTGTGTGTGTGTGTGTGTGTGTGTGTGTGTGTGTGTGTGTGTGTGTGTGTGTGTGTGT
>JAVDPK010001432.1:943347-953595 GCA_034780415.1 Cichlasoma orientale | reverse complement strand
CCCCAGCCGCCCACGAAATGCATTCTTGATTCAAATAAAAAGAAGAAAAACAGCTTTTCTGCCATTTCCTCCTCACTGCTTTTTTCAAGTGTCTGAAAAGTCTATTTACCACCTGCTGAGAATAAGCACCGTCAGGAAAGGCCCACAGGTGTTAAATGTGTGTTCATCACAGAATTCAAACTCCGCGTGGCCACACTGAAAGACTCAGTGTGCAACAGAGCATCTTTACTTTTTTGGGGTTTTTTATTTATTTTTTCTGTTTTCCAAAAAGCTACCAAAACACCTGCTTTAGTGGTGCAGGTCAGCTCCACTGACATGAGTCATAATGAAACTCCTCGAATCCCGCGCCACCTCCCAACTTTTCGGAGAGCCGCTCAGCGGAGGGCTGACAACACCGTGAGCGCGGCGCCCTCGGCTGCTGCATCAGGAGCTCGTTGGCGAGTTTCCGTGCAGTCATCCCCTACACAATTCTGCACAACCCCAACACAATCTCTGGTGAGATCTGTGGCTTTTTGACAGCGTGAATTGTGAGAGTGCCCTGTGAGCTATGTGTTCTCCCCTCGGCTTCACTCCAGTACACAAATGACTGCAAATCCCTACGGGGCACTCTTGCTGTGAGTCACTTTGTTGATCAGTTGCTTTGTTCTAAAGTCATGCTTGTTATAATCAGCGCGAGAGGCTCAGTCTACAGCGTGTAACGTCGGAGCCGGCAGCACCAAAGGCTCGACATGCAAATCTGGGAATTTCATATTTCTGGTTTTACCTGTTATGGCATATGTTCATTTTAACAATTCAACAAAAGTGCCGCAGTTAAAAACAATCAAGGGAGGAAATCCTTTTTAACTCACTGGGACGGGTGATCTCTTTATTCAATCAAACAACATGTATATACATTATCTTTTAAACACAGTCTGGATTTTCTGAAACTGCTTATGTTGAGTTTTTAAATAGAACTGCACAGTTAAACAATGAGCAGGGGACGTCCATCTGCGGTCAGTTCTTCAACCAGCTTGTTATCATCCAACGACTGCCTTTTTGTGTTGGTGTTGTTTTTTTTTTTCCTGCTCTGAGAGAAATAAATGGAAAGCGTGTGGGCTGTTGCTGTTGCAGCCTGAACGCAGGATCAATCGAGCTGTTCGTGTTCGTCGATCAACACAAAAATGTCTCAGTCCAGCAGCGTGGCAGGATTGAGTTGGAGCTCATAACGCTGCAGCGGTGACAACAATAAACTGGAGTTTATCAAATGATGGACTAATTTGTCTTTAATGAATTTTTGAATGCAGACGCCGCGTAAACTTCTCATCCTCCCTCTTTCTTCCCATATTTCCTGTCTGTGTGTCTTCACAACACACCATCAATTTAAGACAACAGCTCTCAACTGAGCACTCTGCGGAGGATAAAAGTCTAATTACGCTGCAGGCGTCTGAGAAGTCTGTGTAAAGGAAACCAGTTAATGTGGAACCAGTTTTACAGGCAGCTCAGCAGCGTTTGTTGGTTTGTTTTGATTTTCACTGTGTAAATGAGTACACAATCAGCGGGGAAATGATTTTTCATTATGCAAAGACCAGAGTGTAATTGGCGACTTTCAACTTGCTTTAAAAAAAAAAAAAAAAAAAAAAAGCAAACATGCTGTAGCTGACCTGTACTGAGTCATGTCTGCCACAGACTCATCCTGCCGCTGCTGCTGTGTTTTTGTACGGTACATGTGAGCTGTGTAATTTCAAACCAGCTGTGCCACATTCCCCCACTTTGATGCCACACGTAGCTGTGAAGAACGACCCTTGGAGCATTTTTAAAAAATGACAGAGCCACCAACGAGTCTTCAGGCGGCGGCGGCGGCGTCGGGGAGAGAATTTTACTTCTGACCTTTCACACTCAGAGAAGCCATCTGTTGAAAAAAAAGCTCCCACTATGCCGGCCTGTCGGAGCACAAGCCATCACCTTAACAGCTCAGTCAGCCGTGCCTTCATAAACATCACGCAGTCACACTCACGTAGGCTGTAAGGGACGCTAATATGATTCCTGTAAACACCTGACAACAGCTTATCCTTCTTAATTATCTGACATTTCAGCTGCTTAAACTTATTATTACCCCTCAATATACTCTAATTTATTTTACATTCATGTGGAACGGTTACTGCGTCGTGCAACCTCTGAGGACAGCAAACGCTCCAGGCAGCATTTCTGTATTTTTCGTCCTTCGTGCTCTTGGTTAAATACAGTTCACAGTACATCTAGATAAGTATCAGATTAGACGAGGCCTTTTTACACATAAATCTGCCCAACAGTGTATGAGGAAAATAATTCTCTTTGTTGCTTCTGTTTATCAATACCATATTTTGATTGATCTTTACCCAGTGGATTTTTAGTGTGGTACACTGGATTAAAAGTTGATCCATCACAGATTGTAAATCTATAAATGGTCGCTGTAAGGTTCTTGACTGTAAAACTGACTACAACTTATCCCCTTGCCTGGGTTATATAAAGTTTTAAAGTATGTCACTCGTTGTGACGTTATGGCACCTAGCAACCATCTTGTCTTAACTTTCATATTGAAAACAAAAGCTTTTCAGTTTCGGCTCTTCTATTTTTACTCTTTCAAAATAGGAAGCGGCGGCAAAACCTGCAGGGTATAGCCCTTTTTTTAAGTGTAATTGTAAATGTTACATTTACTTATCTAAATATTATCAAATGCGATGCTACTCTTCTTTAAAAGCAGGGGGGAGGGAGGGAGTGAATATTCATAATTATAACAGCAGTTACGGTGTTATCAAGCATATTCCCTCCAGCTTTTAGCCTCACACATTTCCTGTGAAAAGGAAAGACAAAAAAACAAAATCCTCCCTCAGTAAATCCTTACCTTATTCTTAGGCTATATCAGATGAGAACAGGTGCACAGGCAACAAAATCTCTTCAGTGAGCTGCCAACATGTGAGAGTGAATCAGCAGTCGGCTTGGAGAGAGAAGGAAGAGAAGGAGGGAGGGAGGAGGGCCCAGCAGAGTGGCATTCAGGGAAGAACCTGCTCAACCTGCTTCTTCACCTGCCAGCGATAGAAACACACCCTGAACCGCATCCAGTTGCACGCAGTGAAAAGGCCACAAAGGACGGGGATGGAAATGAATTGGTGGGCAAGTAAAGAGGGTTAGGGGAATGGCAATTTGCTACCATCTCATTATTTCATGTTCCCATCAAAATAAGTTGATTATATTAATTTTTGGTTGCCAGGTTTCCGGGTTGCCAGGTTAGATCTGTGAGTTTCCCCCAGTGGGCGGAGCCTTTAGCCAGAGGTCCTCTGAGTCTTTTTTCTTTCTTTTTTTTTTTTCTTGCTGCTGTCGTCATGGTAACAGAAAGGAGACTGGTAAGCTCGGGTTTCATCGTGTCTTTGTCCCTGGTCTATATCAGGCTACCAGGTGACGTGTGACTTTGTGAACTCTCAGGTACGGTGCGTCAAATGCGCCAGGATTGTTTTTTTGTCTCATTCCTCGGTTAAGTGAGTCATGCAGAGGCTGGATTCATTTATGCAGACGAGTGAGGCAGGTGAAGTGGCACTCAAAGCCGGTGTGTTTTGGTGAGTTGAGAACAGGGAGTGGCTGCGCTTGTTTAGTTAATGAAACTGAAAAATACAAGTTTCTGTTAAATAGTTTGAAAGCCCATCCAGTTCTCCCGAAGAGAAAACCCTGAGTACACCCAGTCAGTGTGAGCATAGGACAGAATACCTCATATCCAATAATACTCAAGAATCAAGTGCTTTAAGTTGGTTATTTTTATAGCTTCAGCCACTGCAAACTCACCTCGGGGTGCTGTAGTCAAGCAGCTACACATACCATGCCCAGCCCTCATCAGGTTATGTGGAAATCTGTGTAAAACATAAATAAAATGAGATCATAGTACAGTGGGTTATGTTTAGTACTGCTCATGGGTAATACTGTGCCACTTCATCCCCAGTCTGGTCTGTTCATGTCTAGATTACTACTTCCTGCCGGTTTTACATGTTATAAGCCAGTGATCAAACACATTAGCATTCATAAACAGTAGGCATGCGTTTTTTGCTATCACAACCAAATGATTTTTATTTAAAATCGTGCACCGACGATCATTGTTTAGCTGCTGATGTGCTGCCATAGATGAGGTTAAACAGCGGCCCGCTGTTCTGAGCACACGGAGTTCTGCACAGACAGCTCGTCGCTGTCACCTCGTGTGGCCTGCCAGTGTTTGAAGCTAATGGGATCATGTAGCCTCATAAGGGATGTGAATAATAGAAATGCCTAAATCTTGAACAGAGGATAAACAGGCTTCAAACGTCAGCACAAAACAAAAGTGCAAAAGTCATGAAAAGTTAAAAAAAAATTAAAAACTTAGAGCACTTTGAAACCTGGTAAATGCATAATGAAGAGATTCCAGGCACGGTGCAGCTGTGAATACTGAAGTTTCACCCGATGCCCAATATCTATACTTTCATGGATAGATAAAAGTACTCCAGCAGTATTGTCTTTCTTTGATCTTTGGCAGTAAAACTGTACAGAAACAACAGCAGAGCACTCTTCAGGATTACAATAAGGCATGAATAAAAATAAAAAATGCAGTTCTTCATGTGAAACCCTCTAACTGGACCCACTTCCACAGAAATGCCCTCAGTGCTTAGCTCTCAGACATTTGCATCCCAAGTAGTTGCACCAGTATGTGGAGGATTAGGACATTTTGCCTTTGACTCGTTTGACTCTGTCATCAAATCAATAAACCCTGGCAGAGAGAAGCAACACAAAGATTGCCCGATTTTTACAATTGCTAAAATTTCAGCTTCTGTCAGAATAATTTATGAGATGCTTCTATAAAAATTCAAATGTAATAAGTTTCTACATTGACCTTATGTGGATTAGAAACGCAGTTTGAGGGACCAGAGGGCATTGGCATTTACTAGATTGCAAATACAGAGCTATTAAAAATTTATAGACGGTAAAAATAAAGTTTTAAAAAATAATGTCAAAAATTGGTTTTACTTCTCATAAAAATACATAAACAAAATGTACATTTAGCATTAACAACCTTTGCCATTGCATTTCTTTCTGGATGAGAATCTAAGCATATAAATTACTCACATTTGCACAATTCAGCACCTAATCCAGCATATTTTGTGGTACAATAACAGCTCTGATGCTAATTTATCGGTACTATGGTAGAACTGTGGAAGCTATTTGGCTAGGCTGATCAGACAAAATAGGTTTAGAGAAAAGAATTCAGCATATCATAACACTTTTTTTCACTCATATTTGTTGTATGTGTTATACGTTCACCGGACTCTGCTAGGTGCACCTTGCTGGTGCCATGTTGGGCTTACATTTGCTTTCAGAACTGCCGTAATTCTTCATGGCATGGATTCATCAAGGTTCTGGAAACATTCCTCAACACATCTGTGATGTGACTCTCCCGTTCCACCACATCCCAAAGTATTAGCCAGTATTACCCACTACACCACCAGCCTGAACCGCTCATACAGGGCGAGATGGATCCATCCTTTCATGTTGTTTATGCCAAATTCTGATCCTGCCATTCGAATGCTTCCAAGCAGAAACTGAGACGACGTTTTTCCGGTCTTCTACAGAAGTGGCACCTGGTGTGGTCCTCTGGTGCTGTAACCCAAATGCTTCAAGGTGTTTTGCATGTATGATTCTGCATACCTTGGTTTTAAAATGTGGTTATTTGGGTTACTGTTGACTTCCTATCAGCTCAAAGCACTTTAGTCATGCTCCTCTGAAACCAACAAGGCGTTCTCTGTAAATCCTACAGATGGTTGTGTGGGAAAATCCCAGTAGATCAGCAATTTTAGAAATACAGACCACTCCATTTGCCACAAGCAACTATGCTACGTTCAAAGTCACTTATATCATCTTTCTTCCCCATTCTACAGCTCATTTTGCACTTCAGCAGGTTGTCCATGACCGTGTCTACATGCCTAAATGCATCAAGTTGCTGCAGTGTGATTGGCTGATTAGATATCTGCACTAACGAGAGGTGAACCGGTGTACCGAATGAAGTGGCCGGTGAGTCTGCATCTTATTGATAATATAATTTGGAATCACTTTAAAGCTACAAAATACTGTGCGATTTTTCAAGCTGATTCTAGAATGTGTCTCAACTGGATAAAGAAGTAACTGCATTACTTTGGCTCACAATTCAACAAATACCAACAGAATTCTGCTCAGTGTGATAATAGCAGAAGCATAACAAAGTACTCCCAGGGCTGTGCTGATCTAATTAGCATTGCTTTGTAAATATTGCTTCATGTCCGTCGGTGCTCCACACTGTCTATCAAATTATAATTGATCAGATATGTGCAAGAAATGGAGGGAAGGGTGATCGCAAGCAGCAGATGCCAGCGTGACACATTTTTCCCCCGGTGTCGACGGGAGGCCAGTTGGAGTTCTTCCTTTTTTTGCTAAAATGCTCAGTAGCCTCAGAAAACAATAAGTGAGTGCGTTTCAATCAGTTAAAGCCGAAAATACGTTTACCTCGCGTTAATGTTTTTTTCATGGTGCGCTCATTTGCATGTCTGCTTTTCTTCTTTTTTTGATCCCATCAAGAATTCGGACCCCTTATGAACTGGTCTTAAATTTTAATTCATTTTATTTAGGTTATATTTGGATCTTTTTTTAATGTGTTTTTATTCAAATCTGACGACCTTCAACACCATATCATTTCGGACTACACCACGTGCCTTCTCCCAAAGGGTGGTGTGTCTGCCTGGATAAGTGAAAGGAAGTACGGGAGAGGATTCAGCCAACTCTCATCTTGCCGTAGATACATCTAGTTATATAAATTTAAGTTAGAATCCTTCTTCATTAAAAAGTCTTGTCAAACACCTCCATAGTAGAATGAATAATGAGGGTGGGGAAAGGATTTTCAACTTTATTTTAATAAATCTGGCTCGTTCACGTATTCATTCATATGTATGGATCATCCATGTAACAGATTCTGCAAACATAGCAAACCAAATCTATTCATTCATGCATGCTTCTGTGCGGGCGCTGCATGTTCTTGCATAAATTCTACTCAGTACTGAAAAGGGAAATGTGTTGCCATTCATCACTGTAATATATGCTGTATAGCACATGCATTTAATGATCATTTAAAAAAGACTGAATGTAAATTTACGGTTATGTACAGAATACTGGCAGCCAGGTACCCTGAAGATCATAAATGTGGAAATGTAGATGATGATCGCTGAAATATTCCAGACTCAAGATCGACAAAAGCTTTGCAGACAAGTGCCGAACGTAAAAGTGAAATCGCCCAACAACACCAATATGCTCACTTTGAGATTTCAGAGTTATAATTTGCCAGTGTAGGATTAATAACTTAGTTACATAAAGATGTGCTCACAATGGCATCGTCTGAAATGTCTTCAGCAGTATTAAGATGTAAGAAAATAAGCCTTAATATGTGAACATGGACGAGCTTGTTCTGAGATCTGAGGCTGCTTTTGCTGTACTGGAGAGAGTCATTCAGGGAAATGGCTGCAAGAGGGATATAACAGCCAAACTGCCATAATGGGTCTGCACTTATCTGAGTCTTTGAAGCATCCTTCGAGCTATTATTGCATTTGAGGTTAATTCGCTCTGATTAGACAGACAGAAAAACAGATCAAGCCGCGGATGTTTGTCGGCGTCTAGCTTCAGATAAGGTCTGTTAAAAGGTATGTTGACGAAGCCCGGCGTTTTTGTGCTTTCACGCTTTACAGCTGTTTAAATTACATTTCGGTTTCTCAAGTATAATTCTGAATTAAAGTTTCATGCATGCAGGCTAAACGATGTTCTTGTTTCCAGTAAGTTCTCCGAAACGGAGCTCTCAGACCCGCCTGTTAAACATTAGATTTGATGAGTGTTTTCCCTGTGTGCTAAAGATTCTGTGGCTCAGTCTGAACAAAAACACTTTGCGAATCTTTGGAGAGGCATAATGAAAAAGCCAAACTGTGCGTGCTCTCACTTATTTCCTCAGTTGATTATAAAAAAAGCGCATAATTTCCACCAAGTCGAATCCTGCGCCGTTTCCTTGTGAGGATTTTATGGTTTTTTGACTCCGAGTTCATGAAAGTGAAATTTTTTACAGTAAATTGCCTTTTATCTGAGCTGAGCAAAGGACACGTAATCACAAAACATGTTTGTGGCATTGCAGTTACGGCTGCCTGACACATTCCTGCATACTTAACAAGCTTTCAGGAGGTGTTCAGTGTGGAATTGGTGTTAGAAAAGAAAGTCCTTACAGTTTCAACTGAAAAGTCGTTGCTTCTGGTTCTGGTTAGCCTTTAAAATAAATGCCGGAGAGCTGTTTTTCCAGACGGAGCCAGGTTGTGGTTTGAGCTTTCTCTCTGGGCTTGATTAGAGCCTATGCCCGACTGTTTCATGGCTGTGAACTCACAAAAAGCATTAATGATACCCTCTTAAAGCTCACAAAGAGCAGGTGATTTGTGTGTGTGTGTGTGTGAGTGTGAGTGTCGGGCTGCATTTCTGCAGCACCGGGGATACTTCGCCGTCAGAGTTGAATTATCTCCTTCAGGTTTCTATCTAGCAGAAAACAGTAAGATCCAGAAGGCGGGAGGGAAAGCTGAATGGCTCTGCCTTGACATCTTTTAGGTTTACACCTAGATTTACACTGTACACAGTCTAACATTTCCTATTTTTATACCACCTTAGGAATAGCTTTATTCCACTCTATTGTGTATTCAACACGTGTGAGCCTCACGGCCTTCATTAGGGACTCAGGCCCAAAATACACTGGCTGAATAATGAACAGTCAGTAAAGGCTTTATGGGCCTATTTTGGAGTTTCCTGGATCTCTTTTTTTTTTTTCCTCGTGACTATCTTTAACAACAGAAAAGCAGCTCGCATGCTTTGATTGTCAAGAGCTCAATAAAAAGCGCATTTTAATAATGCCAGCGAAAAACAGTAGAGTACAGCATGTGCCGCAATCCTTCATGCAAAAATCCAGTAATATTAAACAAGGTCACTATGACATGCAGACATCCCAGACTCCTCAAATATAATTTCCTTAATGCGTGCAAAATGTCTTCCGAGATAGATTACCATGCCGGATAATATAATTTTATTTTTCAAATTACAAATCTGGCTGCATGTTTCTCACCTTTGCTTTCTGCTGAAGTGCCGTGCTTGTAGGCAAGTGCGCACCTCAGGTGGCACAAGAATAATCTGGTTTATTAATGGACGTTGAGCGACTCAGTTACAGGGTGTTGAAGGTACATGTAAACAGCTAAGCTGGAATGCAGCCAATTGCAAGGTTATTCTCTGCATGGAGCCAAAGGACAACTTTGTATAAGCATCAATTATTCAAGCTAAAAATACAACAGAAATGATCACTTAAACACTTCAGCCTCGTGTTATTTTCCAACCAGAACTGAGGCTACAGCTACATTTGCACTTACTAAAAAGCAAAAGCTGCTGAGCACGTGCGTCATGCGTATTATATAACGGCAATATAAAGGTACTGCTGCAGGTCAACAGGTCTAGTAGACACGTGTCATTGTTTAGAGCTCAGTTGTTCATTCTGTCCTGGGTTTCTGTTTTCCTCTTCACGCCCTTGTCGTTTTCGATCAGCCACTCCCACCTCCTTTCTCCCACAGGACGCATGTCCTGATCTTCTCCGCCTCTCCACTCACCTGCTTCCACTTCACTAATTAGTCCCCTTAATAAATACAGCAGGTTCACAATCCTTCCTTTGTCAGTTTGTCTTTTTGCACCCACCCAAGTCGTTTAATTCAGGTGTATAAAACCAAGCACCTAGGCACGCAAACTCCTATGGCTCTCAGGAGATCAGTGGATTCCAGCATGGTCGAGTCCAGTCATTAAAATGTCCTCACTGCTAAATATTCCACAGTCAGCTGTTAGTGGTATTATAACAGAGTGGAAGTGATGGGGAATTATAGCAACTAAGCCACGAAGCAGTAGGCCATGCAAAATCACATAGGTCACCAACTTTATGTGGCCTTCAGATTAGCTCAAGAACAGCGTGTAGAGAGCTTCATGGGTTTCCATGGCCGAGCAGCTGCATCCAAGCCTTACATCATTTTGTTTGTTTGTTTGTTTGTTTGTTTGTTGGGGGTAAGTTTACTAGAGTTACTTGTGTTATTTCAGTGAAATTAAGTCAGTTTCTTGGGAGTTACTTAAAGGAGACGTATCATGCTTTTAAATCCTTCCTTTTCATATATAAATCATTCACTTGTGGTCCACATAAAGTAG
>JAVDPK010001432.1:906295-941185 GCA_034780415.1 Cichlasoma orientale | reverse complement strand
TCCTACACACTCAAAGTACACAACAAAATGTATTTAAGGGCTAAAAAAGTGGATTTTTCATGATACATCTCCTTTAACACAGTTGCGTGGAAACACTTGACATAACTTTTTAAAGTAAATCCAAAAAAGTTTTTTTTTAGCGTAATAATGAACTTTAAACCTTTATAAAGTGGGTGATCTGCAAAAATACCACCCTCGATCAGCTGTTTAAGATGTAAATTACCCAGAAAATAGTTTTGCAGAGACTTGAACAACTAGAATTTCTGACACTTCTGCAGTGGCATGTTTTTCTTTCTTTCTTTCTTTCTTTCTTTCTTTCTTTCTTTCTTTTTTTCCATCCCTGAAGATATCTCTTTGATGCAAACCCAGCTCATGGATGCGGCCCCTATTCTTGAAACTGGCCAATCCAGTTTCAAAGGAAAAGTAAGGAGAGGAGAATAAAGATGAAGCATTAAATAAAAGGCTACATGACGTGTAAATGCGATCTTTGATGCAACGAGACTATAGCAGCGGATAAAAAGGGAATACTTTGACGTATTAATTATAAAACAGCTTGCTGGGTGTATTTTGTACTTGCAAGCTTGCTACAGTTAGGCAATGGTAGGAGGGCACTGAGGCAGAAAACTATCAATAACAATTGTTTATATTACAAGCAAGCCGCAGGTATTGTGTTTAAATATATGACGTAATCGAAGCAGAGTAGAATATCAATGCAGGGCAGCAACCACAAAGAAGGAACATGCTGCTCCGGAGTCGAGTACAAACCACAGGACAGAGTTAATGACATACAAAGAGAATGAAATAAGCAGCAGCTACAAAACATAACCACAAATAATGAAATACACAGTATAATGAGTTAAAAGCAGGTCTGAAATGGATTTTAGAATAAGAACGTGCACTTCCCTGATCTCCAAGGGGTAATTCCACAACTGAGAGGCTTATGTAGCGACGGCAATTCAGTTTGAAGGTTTGTGGCCTGTTCACAAACCTGTTGAGAGCAACTTTTTCTATAAGGTAAGAGACAGGAAGGACTGACCCATTTGCTATGGATGACATGGTTTGTAATGCAGGAACCTGTTCATTGTGTCTACAGTGATTGGTTACCAGGTGACTGCACCGGGTCACTGATCACTGTCATTAATGCACCTACACTAAGTGTGCAGAAGGTTTAATAAACCTTTATTTCTTGCTGTTTGGTGTGGCTGCAATTGTGTTTCACGGCAGTAGTAAAATGTCACAATCTGCTCCGAGTCCAATTTATTTTTCTGCCTTTTCAGAGTCCCTCGCACTTTTCATCTCCTTCTCATCCCAGGGTGTCAAATACTGTCTGTTTGTCAGGTTCCTGTTGGTATCGCCTGATAACGTACAAGATGCCCTTTGGCGTCAGCGCCTTGACGCATCGGACACAGCAATGTTGGGTGCCTGCAGATAATAGTCCTGTCTAAAACAGTAACAGCGAGGCGGGATGGGTGGCGGTTGCGTTCCTCGTTTGTCTGCAGCATGTGTCACCGTTTTGGAGCACTGGGTTTAGCATCTTCTTCACCGACACATTCTCATCCGTGGGCATAAAATGATGCTATTCTGTCATATGCCGTCTGTGTCTCCCTGCTGTGCAGTGTTATTTGGCACTGGTCACTTAATGCATTCACGTGTTGTTTCATTTTTCACATTTGCTTTTTATAAAGATGAGGCACTAAAAACTATTTGGTTAGCTTGGAAAAAAAAAAAGATGCTTAAAAATGACACTTTGCATTTAAATCATGATGCCAAAGGTCTGAACAAGCGTCCTAAAGTGCGGGTTGGGAGCGAGTGGCACTGACACTGTAGGACACATCGGGCACGTCTCTGGGCAGCCTGTAGCTTTGACAAAACAACAATATTTGATGCCACAGGAATGAAAACGAACTCGTCTGTCATTCTGCGCCCAGTGTTCTTTCAACCCCGCCCTTCTTACCGGCTCACCCTGTCTGCTTAACGCTCTCCCTCACACGTCCTGGATCTTGAAACACCAATCTTTGGCTGCTCTTGTCTGACAACCAGCCTGTGAGTTTATTTTGCAGTGATAACCAGTAAAACATCGGCATTGCTCGTGCTTGCCTGATTTTGACCTGCATTTGTGTTTTTCATGCTTTACTTTAAAGTGTTTTAAAGTGGCTCTTTTAAAAGTAATTCTCACATGGCGCTGAAAAATAAACCGGAAAAGGTCATGTAAGCGACTCTATTTGTCTTGTCTGTTGTCTTAAATGATTATTTTTCCATAGTATATGAAGTGTGCTGTCTCATCAGCGTTTATTTATAGGCATGATGTGTGACAGGTGCCAGTATTGGTTCCTTCTAGCTGATGGCTTAATATGAAATGAGCTAAGATGGCAAACCTTATATCTGTCTTCCAGCCAGACACGTCATTGTTCCAGCCTCGATGTGTGTCAGATGTACTTCTCCCCGGGCTCAAGGCTTTGTCTTTTGTGAGTTTGTAGCATCGTTGGCTGCAGGTTTTATTCAGTGTGATTTCTCCTGCAGTTTTTTATTTAATTTTGGTTTGGTTTTTTTTTTTTTGGCGTGGAAGGCAAAGTTGTTGTGATTCGGCGTGATCTAATGTATTTGTAGCTTTACGTTGTGGGCTGTTCTGAACTGAGGAGTTCACAATTGTCTTTGTTTGTTAGCTGAAAGCTAATGTAGTATTATGCAGAATGTAGCTCAGGGGGAGCTCAGACTGTAAAAGTACAACAATGAGCTAAAAGAGTCTAGAAATGAGCCATAACTCTCTGTGGGCATGTTAAAAGCAAAACCATACCTTTATATTGATTTTTAAAATGCGTAATGGCAGCTGATTTACTGCAGAGGTTTCTGTTTACGCTTTCAGTTGACTTGGAGCAGAACATCCCAACTTCCTTACCATATGTGGCTGCCTGACAAAGGAAGTAGTACTAATGGGAAACAAACGATGCATCATAACATGTATTCTTTCTCACAACTACTGCTTTGGATAACATCAGTGCATTGTAGATGAGCAGAGATACTGGATACCAGAACAATGACGAAGTATTTCATATGCTAAAAAAAATAAAATAAAATAGCCCTACCCTCTCAAGCAAACAAAACATGCCTTTATGAAGTCATATTTGTACTGCAATTCATCTTAGGCTCTGAGTGGCAGTGACTAAAACCATCTGTAATGCTATCTCTGTTCATTCATCATTTCTCCTTTTTTTTAAGGCACTGATAAATTTGAATAAGCGAACTAATGTTGAATGATTGTGCCCAGCACTATTTTTAAAGGACGCTCTTCTCGTACAGCATTTATTGAACCATCATTCAAGAGACAAAGTATCAGGAAGACACCCAAGACGGTTAAAAGATAACTTTAAAAATTCCATCCCCAAAAACAATCTGATGTTCAAAAGCAAAGAATTGAAAATGGTTTCTGTCGTGTTTATGGGCTTGATGTGACAGAAGAGAGGATAAAGCAGCATATCACAGGAGCCGGCAGCTTCCAGGTTATTTACACGCGACAAAGAGAGCATTGAGCCAAGAATGGAAAGTCTCAGCATAATCATTCATATATCGCTTTAGATACTATCCACTTATCATCAGCCCATTAATGATGTCAGTTGTCAAAACCTTACAGTTTGAGAGGATCATGTGATGCTGCCTGGATGTTGAACATGAACATTGACAGTGTTCATAATATGTCTCTGTGGGATTTCCAAGTCCTGTAATGTATCTGTACGTCTCATTTTAATGTAATCCTATATTATACATTCACAAAAATCTCAGCTCAGTAGCAACTACGAACACAGGTAAACTATATAATTAAATAAAAGTCTTATTAAATTCATTCCACTTCTGTAATTCTGATACATTATGCATTCATTTGAGCCGCTGCACCTGTGCACTTCTGCCCGCAGCACAAGCTGCAATCCATCTTCGGGGTTACCAGTTTATTCGGGTTTATTCTGACGCAACAGTTAATGAAATTGCTGGTGCGCTTACACTGAAATGCGAAATTTAACCCCTTTTTGTAAGACAGGGTGAGAGTAATGAAATGACCCCTGAAACTGGAAACTCACCGACACCAACGTTGCTGAACATTCGATGCAAGAGATGACCCTCTGTGAGGCAACTTTTTAGTTATTTTATTCTTGATTATAATATAATGAACAGCCACTGTAAACAGAATTGTGTGGGGAGACAACGAGTGGCCTGACCTTTTTAACATCTCAGTTTTTTTTTTTATGCTTATGTAATTCGCTTCTGCTATTGTCTTCCCCTGCAGCAGTGATAAGATATTGATGATGTGTTGTCGACCACTAGATGTCAGCATCAACCAGCAACTTCACCTGTGATCACAGGCAGTAGATCACCAACGGTGACAGACTGACCTCTCCACTTGCACGATGGTTTGGTCAGGTTGTTGTTTAGACAGTAATCTAGGACAGTGTGAAACACTGCTTGAACCAGCCCCTTGAAATGTTACCAACCTTTAGATGGGTCTGAAGAAAGGGGCTAAAGACTTCCAAGACAAGCAGGTGCAGAAAGCAGCCAAAAGAAGTACTCGAATAAAGTAAAGTATCTGAAACACAGGGAGCAAAATTATGGGACACATTCATATATATATGTGACTTAAATATACTGAATCACAGAGGACTCAGTGCATCATTTTAAAAATCTATTTTGCTCCTGTTATGCGTGTTGGTGCAGCTACAGTAAGCTAAACGTACTTACATCAAAGGTTGAATCCTTTGAATTTTTACTGGAGGCATTTATGAAACTGCAAGAACCGGATCAGATAACGACCGCAATTACCAATCACAAAAAGCTGATAGAGTTGGCCAAAGGTATTAATTAAAAAGTCAATTTCACACAACCTCAGCATAAAAAAAATGGCATCCATAAAAATGTTGCTTAAAAACATGACCCTCAAATCAAGAATTAAAGGCTGAAGCAGAGTCGGACCGAGGCGGCCGGGGTTTACACAAGCAGAGGAGCAGCGCTCCTGAAGGATCCAGGTTCAGTGTGTGGCTGTGGTCAAAGAAGCTACAACTACAACAAAAACCACAAAAAAGGTCAAACTAGCCTTTACATGTTGTTCCTTCTGCCACAAACAAACAATCAGTGTGAGAACAATATAAACATAAGTAGCACAAGGATGTTCACTTTTATACAGAAATGCAGTTCAAAGTACTTTACATCTACCTCTATATACTACCCAAAAAAAAGGAACCACTTAAATCATATATGCAGTCCTGAAAGCCAGTTGAGGATGTATAAAGCACGTCACACAGTTTACAAAATGTCAGTTACACTGTAACTGTAAGAGTCACTAAAACCAGCTGTTGGTGGCTGAACGGCGTTGATTACATTAATGATCAAATATTTCTGCAGCTGCCTCACGTGTTGCATAGAGAAAACAATCCCACTGCTAAACCTCCCTTTGTGAGGGCGACAGAGCTCAGTGCAGAAAGAAGCGAAATCTGCTCCGCCACAATATCTGTGAGTGCAGCAGCTTCACTGCCTCACACTTCTTCATTCAAGTGTGTCAAATTCTTTAAATGACTCCAAGAAAATTACAATGTGTTCAGTTTACCCCAGTGACCTGCAAAGTCCCACTTCCCCATCCAATAAAACACATTTGACATAAGCTGGGACAGGATGCCTGCAGCGTGACGTTTTAAAGCATCACTGCTCCGTGTGTGTTTTGTCAACTAAAACTGATCTTAAACAGTCTGGAAGGATTTTACACCTTACATTAGCAGCTTAAAGTGTTTCTTATACTCTATCTTTAATCATTTTTAATGTTAAATCTTGCATCAGATCCTTTTTGAAAGCTTTTACAATATTTCACTGACAAATTAGGACTAAAGCGTGGCTGTGGAGTTCAAATGGAACGGAGATTAACCAGAACTCAAAATACATCTGGCATCCTCAGCGTAGCTGCTCAGTCCTCCTCGGACCAAAACAGAAGAATTAAGCTCTTCACCAGCAATGACATCACCATCCAGTCATGAGCTAAAACATCTGCCGCCCCGAAAACTCCAGACGCGCACAGACAGTGAGACAGATAGAGGACGCAGGCACAGAAAATGGGATCATGCATCACAGCCAAGCAGCTTTTGACCTGTGAGAAAATATCTTGAAAGATGCTCTAAGAAATTCATTCAGCTGAATTCCATTGTTCCTTTGACATTTCTTGGACGTTCAGTGTGTCCAATCTGTGCTGGGAACGGTTTACTTGGAAGTTCTTGATGTAAGATTTTTCACTCTCTTCACACACGTCACGTTCTGTACTTCTCTGAGCAAAAAACGCTTTTAAAGTCAAGCAGAATAAATCATTTCCCTGTAGGTGTCAAATAAGTATAAACACCATGCAATTCATTACTTTTGCTGATAAAACATATATGTCATATGGGGATTCTCTTTTTTTTTTTCTTTTGCATGCGTTGTTTTCTATGTGATGAGACTATCTTGGCTGCATAACTTCTTGGAAAGCCTGACTTCTTTATTCTCACATTTGTTTGGCTTACAAAAAGGGAAAAATCTGATGCAACGCTATATTGCAACATATCAGGTATGTGATAATTAATGTTTGTTTGCCTTCTTGTCTATCAGCAAGATTACGCCAAAGCTACCACGCTGAATTCATTACATTTGGCAAAGATGTGGAGCATACATGGGCAACACAGGAAGCCATTAAAATCTGAGATGGAGTTGGATCACTTTCTTTAAAGCTGCCTTGGCACTGACCTTGGCGGAGGATGCACTTTCCAAGTGCCCTCTGAGTTCAGCACATGTGCATGCAAAAGTGGAGAAAAGTGCCAAACGCAATCTCTATTAGAGTGTCTGTGGGAACCAAAGCAAGTTTCCAACTAATATGAAGAAGAGAGCTTGCCACCTACTGAAAAACTCTGCACCGACTTAAAAGCAAGCGATATGAAAGCGCTTTCTGCAAGTGGAAGAGTAAGAAACACGGGCTTCCTCCGGCTCAGCTGTCAGGAGAACAAAATAACAGTTGAATCCGTGAAGATGTGGTGAAACAAAGTCACATGTGCAACCTAACCTCGTGAAATTCCTGCAGTTCCATCAGTAATATCCAGAAATGTCAGGATTAGGCCAAATGCAGATGAAAAGCTACCGCATCCAGTTTTTATTGGAAATCTTCATCCAAAAAATACACACGCAGCCCAGAGTAGACCTTAAAGGAAACTGGATAAAATACATAAGATGTGTGATGGTTAAGAAAAATCTAGTTTTTTACATATATAATTAGCAATTTAATGTGTTTATTTAAAGAAACCTTTAATATGTACCCAGACTGTTGAAGCACTCTGTGGTTCAGGATGTTTGCCCACATTAAAACTGACTTCTCTGGGTAATGGGAAAAATCTTGCACTTGCCTCCCAGCAGCAGCGTTGGAGATGTTCATGATTTTTCTAAGTTTGCGCCTACATCAGCATTTTAATAGGTGTTATAAGCCAGAGAGGATTAACTCTTTGCCAGTTATTTGGAGATTTACAGCGATGTGGAACAAAAAAAAAGGCCACTGGCTAACCTCGCCGCAATCTTTGATCTTCTTCTACAATACCTCAGTGTTCATGTCAAGGAATATTTGCACACTGATTAGCTCACTCTCCATAAATGTTCCTTTGACTTGCCAGGTTATAACCTAATGTGTCCAGGAAACGTCTCAGAGGCTCAGTTTCATTTGAGACTCTGGAGACACTCAGCGTTACGGTGACAAATGGAAAGAGTTGCGTATGCGGCACCTCTTCATTGTGGTGGAGCAGAACTGGAAAAGCTTTGTTTCATGACACCAAAACCACAATACTTACCTCATACGCTCCTTTTTATAGTTGCATTGGAAACTGCGGCCTGCGCCGTGTGTCACCGAAACGTGTTTACAGTCGAGGGTAGAAAGGTGTTTTCCTTTGATTTCTCCGCAGTGTTATAGAAATAACCTCCTCGAGCGAAACAGAAATAAGAAAAGAAAAATAACGCAGGGCCTAAGTCAGAAACCGCAGCGTCAATAAAGCAGGACACGGCATATAAAATGGTAACTTGCAAAGTAAATAAAACAGTATGTTGAATGAGATACAAAGCTTGATGTAAAATTACCCGAATGACCGTTCCATGTAAGTGGGTTTATTAAGATGTGGGCAGAGTGGGTAAAGTCTGGGGAGCTGCAGCACAGATGTTAAAGTCAGAGTTGAACACTAAATGGCCAAACGCCCAGATGGAACTAAAATGTAGGAAATCGTTCTAATATATGGTTATAGTTGTTCACAGGTAGTGTTTTTTTTTTTTTTTTACCCAAACCAGTATTATGTAACTACTAGATGAAACCATAGTCAGTGCTTCAAACGCCATTCTGAAGCATTTCTATTGAATTTCCTTTGATTTTGCCGTTCAAAACATCCTTATTTCTCTGACCTTTCTGTCGGGGAAGGACTTGTTTGCGGAGGGTCTCTGTCTTGCTCTATGATTCTCTTTCAGCTTCCGCCAGAATTTGCTGGTTTAATTTCAAATTCATTGGTCTCAATATTGGCAAACCATCCAGATGTAGAAAACTGGGCGTCACCGGCCGTGTTATACAGAGAGGATAAGGTTCTTGTGCTCCTTTCTCAACATGTGGACGAGCACAAAGACTTTTTAAACAGCTGTCAGAAGACATGATCTTTAGCACTCTTGCTTTTGGAGATCAGTGGCTTGCAGCCATCCAATGCAGTCATGAACATTAATATCAGCCAATATGAGAGAGGCCTTTAGTTGTCAAGAAGTTACCCAAATTCTTTGTGACCTGCCAGATTATTACAGTTGTTATTACACTGTTTGTTTTTATTGGGTGTTCTGTCCTTGGGGAGGAAAACAATGTTCTTGAGTTTCTTCCATCCAAGTCCGAAGTCCAAAGGAAAGATTGCTTTCTAAACTTTGTCAGCCTAATGAGCAACAACAACTCTTTTTTTTTTCTTTCTCTGAAGTCCTTAGAGATCTCATTTGTTCATGTCATGATGCACTTTCTAAATCATGGATTGTGAAGCTCACGCTTTGATAGAACTCTTTTTTTTAATAAATAAAACAGAATGCCCAGTCACACGTGATTGTTGGTAGGACCTGAATTTAATTTTACCTTCAAATTTACTGCAAACCCTGGAGGCTTATGTAAAATTTCCCTCATGCGACATCGGATCACTTTAACTGAGTTCTCTTCATCTAATTTCAGGAATCTTGTGATATTTTAGGGCATATTTGGGCAAGAGCACAGCAAACAAAAAGGTTCACAAACCTTTTTCCTGCGACTGTTTTTATTGGACAAACTAGCCCTGTACAATAAATAACATCTTTATCATCAGCCAACTAATTCAGCAAAGGAATGGCTTAATTAGTTGCTCAATAGCTGATGAAATCTCCTAATGACTAGTGCAGGCAGTCAGACTGGAGGCTAGGAATGCCGTTTCTGTTTCTGGCATCTTCTGTCTGAAATTCAGGATGCATACTACTGAAAAATACAGTAAGAATTCTGATAGTAAATATATAACAGCTGTTTAAACATGCGTGCGTGAGAAAGGTAAATAAGTAACCGGCTTAATATTTTTGCAAAGCATCCCAAATGGCATATCAGAAACTCCACCTTTACTCACTTTAGGGCCATCATTTGAAGCACATGTTCCGAAGCTTAATTTCTATTCTAAAGAAAAAAAGTACACTGTGAGCATTAATAGTGTCATTCACAGGCAGACAGTGGCGCAAATGGATTCATTCCTGTGGCCTGGCGCTCAGACAGACAGTCAGGATACGCACGGAGCCTCAGCCACCATTCATGTAGCAGCACGATCCAAAGATTACCGCACTGGCTCAGCTGTCTTGCCAACTACCACACAAACTGCTTACAGCATGTGGAAAGCATGCGCCCACGCTAAAAGTAAGTGTCCATGGGGCATGGGTTTCAAGGGGGACTCAACAACTCCTTTGTGCTGTGAAAGTTTTAAAAACTCTACTCACAGCGAAAGCAGCTCCAATCAAAGTGTTTCAGCAGCAGCAGCAGCGTTTTATTAGCAGCTCAACAATGATCCCACTCACACCTGCTGAAGCGTATCTTGAAGAAATCCAACTCAGAGCCTTCTTTCTAAACGTTCTCTGACCTTTACTGAAGCACTTCCTTTGTTAACCACAGAAGAAATAAGGGGAAAATATGAGAAGTTAATAAAAAAAACATCCTTTCTGTTATTCCCTCCAATCACACCTAAATGATTCTTTGACCGCAATTTGGGGGCTTTATAACAATTAACGCCACAAACCGCAAGTGCACTTCCTCCAGTTAACTAGTCAGGGGTGTAAAAGCTAAGTTTAAGTTCTTTGCGCAGACTCCCACCATCTGCGACCTTTTCCTGAGGCTAATAAGTCTTCTTGTGTAATTACATGCTGTGGAGCGCTGCTCCACGGCAGTAAAGGCGTGAGCTTCATTAAAGCACAGCCGCCGTTTCGGTTCGATTTTAAACACTAATTTCACTTTTACCTTCCTTTTTTTTTAAACTGGCCATATAATAATTCCTTTGAATATATTCAGATGTGTGATTTTTTTTGATACATGTGTATTTCAGCAAATAAAGTGGAAGGCTAATAGAATGAATCTTTAAAAAAAAATCCAATTTATTGCGTTTTCCTAACAGCAGTGTTATAGCTGCATTTGGACTGGGTGCTCTTCTCACATGTTAGCGATGTCTGTACTGTAAAGCTCTGGAGAGGTAATAAATAGAAAGACTGCTTTTAAATCTGCCATTGTTTCCGTGGTCAAGAATAACAGCTCACGTCTCTGTAAGAACAATAACCGAGTCCACAGGCCAGGCTTGCAGTTCAGCACCTGTTGGCCCCCTGACCCTGCAGCATGGCTGTACAAAGCTCATAAAATGTAAAATACAGCACTGCTTCGTGAGGTCACTGCCTGAAATCGGAAGGACGCAGTCTGGTGCAATCCCTGTCAGAGCAGAGCAGGATCAAGTATCAAGCAAACATGGAAAATAACCTCCCCGAGGTAAAAGAAACAGGCACGGTTCAGGAGGTTGAAAAATACCAACCAGACATTGTTCAGCTCACATTCCCACACACCCTGTCCACTCACAAGCTGAACAGCTATGTTGAGACACACTGATGCAGCCTCAGGTAATGATGGGAAACTTCGAGAAGCGGGCTGCGCTGGTCTGAATCCAGCGGCCGGCTGGAGCCCTTCTGTGTGGAGTTTATATGTTCTCCCTGTGCCTGAGCAGGGTTCCCTCCTGGTACTTCCTCTTGCTGTCCAAAGACATGCATGTTAGTGTAATTGGTGATTCTAAATTGACTGTAGGTGTGAGTGTGGATGGCTGTCTGTCCAGGGTGTAACCCGCCTCTCGCCCTGTGACAGCTGGGACAGACTACCACCCCCACTACCACCAAGCAGGAGAAATTGGATGGATGGGGGCGCAAGTGGAACAGTCTTAATAATCAAGTGGATTTTTATTGGACTCTTTGTCACACCAGAACCTAAATCATCACATATGCCTGTTCAGGAACATTTTGCGTCATATTAAACCACTTTTCAACATGCATGGTTAAGGCTGTGGCATATGTAAAACCTAAAAGACAATATTTTCCCAAATCTACCCAAATAGAGGCTGACACAGTCCTCATGTGGACTGTTGCTTTTAGAAATAGTGTTGTCATCGCTCTGCATCGAATAGTACTGCAGCCAGTGCATCAAAGCGCCAATGCCAAAGGATACCTCATGGGTTTGCTGTTACACAAGTAGCTTCTAACCAAAAAAAAAAAAGGCAGTATCTGACACCCTTCAAGTTCAACTGAACAAGAAAGGTGTAACAAGTTTTTCAGTGAGCACTAAAGCTTTTTCTTTCACCTGTGGACCGAACCGGGCTGGCTGTTTCCCCCCAATCGCCTACGGGCACCAGCTCCATACCTAATGCAAAGACATTAAAGTTAAAGTGCACATATGGAGAAGAAATTGAAAAACCTATTGGAGGGAATTTCCCATTCCTTCCAACAGTAAATGTTTATGTTGCATGTCTCATGAAACTTATGTGGGTTGCTATGATTTGTCATGAAAGGGGATCCTTTTTTAAATGTTCTAAGTAAGAGCATGGCATAAAGCATAAACGTGTTTAAGCTCTATTTTGTGTGCGTGCGGATTATCTTAATTAATGACAACTACAGCTAAAAAAGTGAAGAAAAAAAATCACCTGCCCACTTTTGCTCTGTGTTACTGTTGTATGGATCTTAAAGCAGGGGTTCAAAGGTCACATGAATCTCATTGTGCATTGTGTTATTTCTAAGTGACTGTGTCCATGTTGTCGGTTCAGTCATCATTAACCTATATCTACAGCAGCTGCTGTGCTAACAGCTTGAGTATGTGTTTTTTTTATGTGCTTAAAATTAAAAAAAAAAAAAGCAAGAAAGAAAGAGCTGCAGGCTAGATGTGGAATACAGATGTATCCTCATGCACTGGAGGCCATAGTGTTTAGCTGGAGAGCTTAACTCCTCGCATCAAGCAGAATGGGAGAGAACACAGGAGGCTGGTATGCAGCTGTGTCTCATGCTACAGTTGCAGCTATCTTATTACACCCTGGACTTGACACTGGCGTGTCCCGAGTTGTCTATTTTTCTTACTCTCAGACCAAACAGAGACAAACCTCTTCTTTGATCTAAATTGGATTTTTACTCATCTGCAGCTACGGTTTGTATTCAGAAATCCAAAATTGCCATCTATCGATGGCTGTTTTTATAAAGATTTGGTCTGCCTAGCTGGCCATATTGTAGGTGTGGAGATGTTTGTGCCTTCCCCCCCCACACCACAGCCTGAGATTTACACCCAGTCTGTAATGCAATATTGTGTGAGTCATTTGCGTTAGTGTCCAAGCAATTCTATGGTTCATATCAACTCTCCCAGCATACAGCCCGGGCTGATTCACCGCAGTTAAATGAATCACGTCTCATTCAAACCAGTTCTTATTCTAATCTGGAAACAGTTCAAACTGCCCGTTTTGTATCGAGTCTGACTCATCTCTTCATTTTCGCCCAATACATCGTGAAAAATGTCCATCTGCCCGGCACACTGGATTAATCCTGTTGTTTGCAATGAGTGGTGTTCATAATCAGGCACTTTCAACCAGTGCTTTATACTAATCTGTATGGGTGTATGGATCAAATTCTGTGTGACAATGGGACTGATTTTATTGTGACACGTCGCGCAGTTTCTCCTTCATTTCTCATCTTCCACTTACTGTAAGCACATACAGCAGAGTTTCATTTCTTTTTCTCAATAAAATGGGTTTGTTTGTCATCACTCCTGCGTATTCCAAACCTCTTGAAAACATTCGTCCAAGCTTGGCCATTGCTCAAAATATGACTCAATACTACTGTGTGGTTTTTCTGCATTTTTACCCATATTTCTCCCAAATTGGAGCAGCCAGTTCCCCGGCCACTGTGGTCTTTGCTACTGCTAACTCCTACACTGGGCATGGTGGAAAAGTTGGTATCCTAACAGTTATATAAAGTTTTAATAGTTTCTCCTATTTTTTTTTTTTTGTTTGTTTGTTTGTTTGTTTTTTTGTTTGTTTGCTTGCTTGCACAATTCGGAAGCAACATAGAAGAGAAATGCTATGACTCAGTAGGGCTTTTAAGCCTGCTATGATATAATATCAGTGAAAAAGGTCATTTGGTCAACTGAGTTTTGACACAAGGCCAACATTTCAGGGGCTTTAAGCCCCTTATACTTTCAGTGATAATCAAATTTGTAATACATCACAAATCAACTGACCTACCAAGCACCTTTGAGGTCCCTGACAGTCTAAAGCCTGGGGGCAGTTAACCAAAAAATGCATCTTTGGCTGAGCCTGGAAAAAACATGAATAAAAGGAATGATTTTTCATTCATTTCTAAGCTCAAACGTCCTGTTTCGAAGTTTGCTGTTCTGGTCTGTTTTCCAAGGCTACTGCATTTAAACCACAGATGACAGAAAAGGAGATAGGACTGTCAGTGGGGTGTGGTTTTGCATGTAGCTGCTATGAAATGATAAGACCAAAGAGTCTAAACTCTGGGGGGCAATCCGGATATTGTTTGATCACCAAATTCCAAAATGTATTTATTGGCAACAGGATGTGTGTTTTCAATCAAAGAGAAAAGATTCAAAGAGCAAAGAATAGTGTGTCTATCTTGATGTTCTCCATCACGCAGAGGCCATCGCACTCGTTTTGAGTGGGAGGCGGCACTGCAAATGTTAAGTGAAATCTTCTCAGGTTAAACGCAGAAGGCTTCTTTGGGAAACTATAATAACACACTACGCTATAAACCTAGTGCAGTTCTGCGAGCAGCTAGTGAAGAGCACTACAATTATAGTTTTTAAAGCACATCCAGTCACATGAAGGCCTCGAGGATTTGTCTTTTCAGTCCACCGACTGATGGTTTAAACTCGAGGCTGTTTGAGAACATCCTACTGAACTGGCTGCTGTCCTTCATACTTTCTTACACTTCAGCAATGAAAAAATAGAAAGACTACATAAGGTGGTGTCTTTTACTCTTTTGTCAGTGTAGGGATTTAAAAAAAAAAAAACATGAAAAAGTTTGCATTTGTCTTTTAAATGAATGCATAGTGGTCAAAATGTTCTCACTCTAGGATCGTGAAATGACTACAGTAATCCATAAAAAAATAATAATAAAAATAAATATTTTGTGTGCTCAGCTGTATAAAAAAGATAACTTAACATCAGCTTTTATTGTGCAGCCTCTTTCACCTGGCTGAAGCCTGCGCACCCAAACAAATAAATAATATATAGAGCCAGAGCTTTTACAACAATAGCGGCAATCCAGTCATCAGCAATGCTGCCCGAGACTTGATAAAAGCACCTGTTTTTCCACCTTGAGCACAAAACAGTGAGTGCCATTTGTTGGCTACCATCACTGGCATATTGAATATAATGCAAGCTTAATGATACTGAATCTTCAGTGAATGCACTTCAGAGATTCTAGATAAATTTGTTGTGTCTGAAAAATGATTCACTGCGGTATATTGCTGTCTTCAGTACAACGAGGAGCCGGCAACTGACGGCAAAAATCTCTGCTGACTCTACAGATACGAACCCACAATTTGGGATAATTCCTCTATAGCTGGAGAAGTCTGACACAATTATTAATCAGCAGTGACTTTTAACCCTCTGTGACAGGCAAAGCCCATCGCACACCACAAAAACGACTGCAAATGCTTATATAACGGGATCCTTATATAAGTTTCGAGCACACACACTTTGGGAACGCGAATGAGTAACTGCCCTAGTAACTTTTGCAACATTAAACCCTTGCCAGTCCTGCTGGTGAGCATAAAACCACTACCAGGAACCTCGGCTCTTAAGACTAACTGTTTTCATCAGCGCTGCATCATAAAAATGAGCAGAAGTTACTGGCTCCCTTCTCTGTTTATGTTTCCAAATTTCCTGTGCTATGAACCAAGCAGTGCATTATTTATGCTTCCCAAGTTCATATACCACAGAGTCCCTGAAGTCATTATCTACCGAATGAGACATGTACCAAACGACGCCACCCCTGACTGCATATGCAAGGTATTATCGTTTTATGATCATAGTTCCCCTTACATTATAGTCTGCGGGTATGAAACAGAAAGACTGCACATCTCAGATTTCATGCATATTTTGACAAAATGTTGCCTTCATCATTAGTTGACTATTTTTACTACCTTTACACATATCAGTGCTGGACACACGCTTGCCTTTCATTTACTGCTAGAAAAATTTGACTATTTGTGAGACTGTATTTATGATCTGCTATACACACACTCATGGCAGTCTAGTGCTTCCCTTTACACTAATAATAATCATTATAAAGTGAGGATATTGTGCTATTATGACATTATCTCAAAGCTGCAACCAGTTTACCTTCAAAAAGTATTTTTGTTGTTTTTTTTTCCATGCAAAGTCTCTGTAAAGTTCCTTTGAGTCACTTTTGCGTCTTTTATAGCAGTAATTGTGTGGTTAAATAGGTGACGTCACCGCTGGACAGAGTACAAGGAGCATTACGCTCTGATCACTCAGAGGAAGGCGAGTGACGCAGGATTCCTCTGACAGCAGCCAAGGTTCAAAATCTCTTAATCAAAGAGGGTTGTGGAGTTCTTGCTCTGATATTTCTCCCGTGGCTCCGTTAATTCTGTAGCTTTAACTTGAAATTATGTTGTGAAATGCAGTTGTCTGATTAAATTTAGAGTTCAATTTAGAGTTTGCCATGCACGATGGAAGAAAAAAAGAAAATCCACAAGCATCCAGTTTCCATTTATTTTGCTGCTCAGTTCATTTTTTTGGTCCGGTTTCTATAAGAAAACCCACCCAGCATCACCCGGCAGATAAAACCGCTGCTCTGCTGAAGTGTGGATTGGGATGTAATGAAAATGCAAATGAAATTAATTATTTTGGAATAATTGTTCGTCATGTAACCGGAGATAAAGTACAAATTATGTGTTATGTCTTGTAATTGACTTTAAATTGGTTTTGTTTCTGGACTTGGAAAATTAGTAAGTGGTGGTATGACATAATGAATAGCACATAAAATGAAAGATATCTGAAAAACGAAATAAATAAAAAAATGTCATGGCACAGCCTATTTTATTCCAAGCTAAGGAGACGGTGCTTGTCAAAGTCATGTTAATGTATTTCCTGCCTCATTATTTAGAAATAATTCATTATGAAACTGATTAGGGGAGAAGGACGTTTCATGCTAGGTTCAGTAATAGTTCAAAGTTGGGGAAACATGTTTGTTTATTGTGTGATCTGAATACCTGAAACTCAATACCATTAGCTTAGCTTAGCTTGGTACAAAGACTGGAAGTAGGGGAAACAGCCTGACTCTGTCCAATGAAAGAAATCCATCTTGCCTATCTAATGGGCAGCAGAGTCAATTCAGCTGCAGGGCGGGAAAAAGCAGATTGCATACACTCGCTGACTACTTGATTATACGCACCTTGCTAGGACTGGATTTACATTCTTTTACCTTCAGAACTCCCTTACAAAGATTCAACAAGGTGCTGGAAACATCCCTCTGAACGCTGCACATCCAGGATGTGAATCTCCCGTTCAAGATCTCCACAGATCTCGAGACCGTGGAGGATATTTGAGTCCATTAGAGTCCATCTGCTCAGTTCACGGCCTCAGTCAGTAGTTTTACATCTTACTGAATACTGCATGGTATTCATTTTGTAAATTATGGTCCCCAATAGAAAGAATAATAAAGCAGGTTATGCTTTAGGCCAGGGATACAGTGTATCTCAGTTTCTGAGCCAGAGCCGACCCTTGAACCAATGGGTAACTGTCACAGTGACCTTCATGCTATATGTAGCCTACAGTCTATGCTGGAAACTCTACAGCTCACTGGCTAACACAGATCCTGTTTTATTAATCCATAAAAAGTGTAAAAGTCTGGCGTTATTCACGGCAGACATGCTTTTGTCAGACTGTGTCTTGGCCAGTATCTAGTAATTTTCTCTGGTTGCCTAGCAAGCAATCAAGAGATGAGAAACAGTAAAACAATCAATTGGTATTTTTACATTTTCATTCATATGGATATATTTTAACATGTTAAGTAGCAGCTTTTCATACGTTTGGAGAGAGCCAAATGAGCAGCTTCTCCTCTTTCCAAACTATATGCTAAGCTAACCGGCTGCTCGGTGAAGTTTCATAATCTTTCCAGGCAGAAGAATGGGATTAATTTTCTCATCTACATCACTGTCAGAGAGCAGTTGTACCCAAATTGCCAAAATGTTGATTTAATGCTAAACTACCTACTGTGAGTTCCTCAACAAAAGAAACATCTTTATTGACTTTGTACTGGTATAAACCAAACCGTGCTACTTCGTGCTCAGGCTGAGGTCACTGATCCCGAAGGGCATAAAGTCCAGTGACTGTTTGATTGTAGTTTTATTTCGGGTGAATCATTTTTGGCATCGAAGGATTTGCCAATGAATGTTATACGGCACTTGGAAAAGAAATCAGCACAAACAGAATCCTTCACTTTTCTCTGGAAATACTGAAATCCGAAGGCATTTAATTTCTTATTAGTCTCCGCAGAAATAATGACGAAACACCCAGCGTCCTAAATCCAGCTGCTTTCTGGCATAAAAGACCAGTTCACACGAGGTTCACTGTGGTTAAGTATTCCCTGTTTCTCAGAGATCAATCAAGCCACACATGTGCACGAACACAGTGCCAGTACAAGTCCGTGCTTTTCTGCCTATTAGTCACAACTGTCTTCGTTTTACACAGTGAGTCAAAGGATATGAGTTAGCCCGAAAAGCAACAGCTGGAGCCTGCCAATGGCTGTAGGGAAGAAGACCGTGATTTGAAACAGACAAGAACTTGGAAACTTTTTAGGCCAAAGCACTCCTAGGCTATCATGTTTTTTTTTTTTTAAGATTTCAAATAAACATCCAAATATCTGACATCAAGAAAAATTACCGTGAAACACAAGAAGAAACACTCTTTATCCCGTGATTCATAAAACACTTCAGAAGTTGCACCGTGGCTTTAGGATGGTAAGAATTTCAATGGAGCCCTTTTTATCAGAGTGTTAAAGAAAACAGATTTTTAAAATAAAGAAATCAGAATGCGTTCAACGAATGGCGCTGGCACCATATCATGCAGGGGGAACCTTCACAGCTGTCAGATACATCCAATTACCAATCACAAATCGTGTTAGGACTAATTATGTTGTGCTCAAAATTAATGAACACCAAAACAAAATGACATACCGAGAAATGTCTTATTTTAATCCTGCACATCTCTCAGAGACACTAATTAATGTAATCTCTCGCTCTCTGTCGTCTGTCTGTCTTCCTGTCTGTCTGCTCATTTATTTGCCTGTGGGTAGGGTTCAAAATCATCTCTTCCCCCAGTGCGGCTAGAGCTTATAAACATCACTGAGGATGGCATCAAAAGTGGTTATTGTTGTATGATCCTTTCTCTCGCACGCAAATGTCACAATTCACAGAAAAAAATAAGAATGCATTACATATATTATAGAATTTACCAAAGAAAAACTGAATTACCAGCCATTTTGAAATGTCTTTTGTAATGACACAGACATTTAGTGTGCAGAGAAATGAATTTGTTCTCAGGCCATTATCTCAGACTGAAAAGAAATAACTTCATTAGGGTTGGAGACAGAAGGTGCAATGAGGCTGCTGGAGCAGGACGTGGTGGGGGGGGGGGGGAGCAAAGCAAAAGGAAGAACAAATAAATTGGAGCGGAATAAGTTAGGCGAGAATAAACTTGCAAACAGCAGTTACAACAACAGTAAAAGCCACTGAACAAAGGGAGCTGCTGTATGCTGCTGTATGCTCTGTCTAACTCAATGAGAGCAAATAATGGAGACAAAGACAGCACACATATATCTTGGGCATGCTGCTAATTACAGCGAAGCACTAAAAGAAAATAAAAAGGGCAGCACAGTGGTGCAATGATTAGCACTGTCACCTCGCAACAAGAAGGTCCTGGGTTCACTGGTTATTCTAAATTGCCCGTAAGTGTGAATGGTTGTCTGTTTCTACGTGTTAGTCCTTTGATAGGCTGGTGACTTGACCTGTCCTTTCACCCTATGACAGCTGGGATAGGCCTATATCCTCCACCTCCACCCTGGGTGGACGGACAAGAAAATATGTGGGACTGATGGACGAGTTGTGTACTTGAGACAGAAGTGGAGTCCTGCACCTGCATTCTGTTTGCAGGTCTTAGACAAAAAGTAGTCTGTAACAGGAGAGTTTAGCCAATCAGGTCTTTTCAGACCACCTCATAGCACAGCACCTTGTCACAATGTAGGTCCAACCTGCAGTAAATGATGTATTTAATAAGACTTGAAACGAGTGACTGAGACTATAAACTCATCAGATAAATCAAGGGTCATTTTCCCATATACTTCTATACTAAACTACTTTTTGCAACCACAGGGGTCGGGTAGAATGCAGTTTTTGTGCAATTCTGCGTTGGATTCATCAGTTATATATGCAGTCTGTGTGAGAGGAGAGAGCTGCAGGTTGTGTGTCTCTTTTCAAATTCTGGCTTTGTTAAATCTTTTACCCAATTTCTGCCTGTTGTACCTTTGCCAAAAAATAAAATAGCCATTGGCCTCCATCGATTAGTTAAGTACGAGAACATTGAATCTTCTCGCCGCGTTACTCACGTTATGATGACCTGTTGCTGTTAAAAATTTTAATGGAAATGCCAGACAAATGCGGCGGACAGACTGACGATCCACAGAACAGAAAACGGCACTCTGGTTGTATTTAAAAGATTCTCTGCATCTACGGTTGCTGCCTGTCTGAAATATCCAACTGCTTCTGTCTGAATGTCTGAGCCAACACATCTGTTCATATGGAAATAAAGATCATGACATGTTCTGCATGTTATAATAACATGTGTCTGCTGTGCACGTTGAACGGGGTCCAGAGAATCAATTAAACTCATGTAAAAGACGGGGCTGGCAGATGTTTTACAGCTGTTAGGATACGTAGCATCACGCTTACTGTATGCATTAGCTCCGTCTCACCAGAGCGCGCGCACACACACACACACACACACACACAAATGATAGGACTGTCAACTTTACAGATACTGGGGACTTTTTGCTTTACAGATACAGAGTTTGAGGCTTCTTAGACAAGGCCATGCATCTTCAGGCTCTACTGTCTCCCCGCTGTACTATCTAAATCCTCCATGGCCCACTATCTGTCAGGAAACACAATAGATTTGCTGACTAGCAGAAACAGCTGATAATGAAAAAGGATAAGAATGAATATTGGAATTACCCTTTGTGTAACGTTTTACAGAGACTGAGTTGCTGCACAAACAGACCTTTTAAAGGCCCCCATAATGTATGATGCGAGTGCCACCATCCTGCAGTCGCTGGATACACTGGGTCATTATTTCTTTAGCTTGCAGCTATGCAGGAGGGTTCAGTTTCTGGATATAACTTGAAACAAACTGTGGCATTAGGGCTCAAAGTAAGCGAGGTTCTAACAAGTGCAGCCAAAAACAATTTCATGCGAGACTTTCAGTTGTGTCTAACTGGAGGAGACTGAGTGTGACAGAATTTTGTTGCAGCATTATACACAATTTTAAACAAGTGAGCTACTGTGTGAATACGTTTAGCTCAGGAGTTGCATGAGTTGCCCATTTAAACTCAGTGACACGCCTGCTTCTTAATTTAAGATGTAATGTCCCAAAAAAAAAAAAAAAAGTAAGCGTAATAGGAGGAAAAGGGAGTTAACGAATCATAAATGTGTGTTGTGCTCAGACCAAATGCTGCAAAAATGTGCCACAGTTTAAGACTCGGCCCTTTACCAGATGTCTAAATTCCTCAGATGTCAGATATCAGATATCTGAACTACCAAAAGTTGTCCAAGCTGCATTTCCTGAGAAATTACCGGCAATTCTGAAGTACAATTTTTGTATTTTTTTTACATAATTGACATATCTTACTGGAGAAATCATAACACACTTTTGTGGTCAAAAGATTATTATATCTACAGATCAGTCAGATAACTCACATTTGAAATGATTTATTTCAGCAGCAGAATATAATTTTGTTTGGCTTCAAGGCTCCAAGTCTGCCACTCCCCACAGACAGATTACAAATGGGAAACTGGGGGAAGGGAGCCTACATGTGGATCCTGGGTTGGTGGAGGGGTTAAAACGGCAGGCAGAGATGCAGGACAGCAGCAGCACTGACATGTCAGAGAGAGAAAGGTGAGAAATTTTAGGAGCTTAAAAAAGCCGCCAATTTAAACTACCACACAGACTCCTCACCGGGATACAAAGCAAAAGATCTGAAATTTTAAAAAGTGTTGTGCAAAAGTCTTGATTTATTTCCCATTTATTGAATTGAATCTATGAAAAATGCCAAAGATAACACAGTTTGACAGACATAAAATAGTATTTTTGCACCAACAAGGTGATTCCCAAAAAGCTATTAGCGGAAAACTTGGCATTTCTTAGTATGGTGTGCAGTGTGTGTCCCCCCAAAATCTGAGGAAACTGAATAAGTGGCAGGCAAAAGAAGAAGTGACAGGCCTAAAAAATAAACTATCTACAGCACATGAACAGCATCTGAAAGTCATGTCAAAGTCATAAGAAATGGGGGGAAAAAATCCAACAAATACCTGACACAGGACCTTAGAGATGCATCTGGCCCTTCATTTGCCCACCTACTGTTTCACTGAAGCCTCATCAGAAATGCTTTCAGTGGAAAGTTGTCTGTCAAGAAGTCATACACAAGAAAGGGAAAAAGCACGAAAGGCTGAGGTGCCATCTAGAAAGGATCTGATTGGCAGCGGCTTCATTTTCAGCATGACAAAAAACTCAAACACACCGACAGTGCAGTAAATATCTGGATAGAAAAGCACACAATGCAGCACCATCAGTCACGGATTGGCCTTCCCAGAGCCTGGACCTCATTGTCATTGAAGCAGTGTGGGATCGTCTGGACAGAGAACAGAACAAAAGGCAGCCATATTTCCATTACAAAATACATTTACCATACTTATAATTGCAGTATTTTTGCAACCATCTTTCAAATTAAGCCAAATTAAGTCATTTTCAGCCTCGCTTGACCATTGTTGACATACATCTGCTTACTTTCCCTTTTCAGACATTTAGTATATGTTATACACACCAGCCCACAAACGCCGGGCCTTTGCCAAATTGCTCAGTGGAGCTTTCGTCTTTGAGCCATCTGCTCCTGTTGTGCCTGCGTTTACGCTTTCTTCTCTGTCTTATTTGCCATCCGGCTTCCTTTTGGACTTTTGCCTTTCTTTACTCTATTCTGAACCGTTCCCATAATTTAATTTAACCCGCTCTTGATTGGATTCATTTTTACCTACAGGAACTTAGGTAAGAGAAAGGTAAATCCAATAACCGCCCATAACGTGGTTTCCCATAATATCAAACCATTTAAGTAAGTGTTAGCCTGTGCCATTTTCTTTCAAATGGGCCCCATTCTGCAATCACAGGAAACACTCCGAGCCTGATTGTTGAATCACTTTCAGTCAAGCTCAGTTTTGGGAAGCAGCTTGCCAAGCTCGGATCTAATCCCAGTTCGGTCAATTTGACTTTAAGTTGGAGGCAGTTTATCACAAACAAGGTTGTTAAATGCTGTTATGTATTGTTAAATTCAATTTTCATTCAATATGCACGAGAGAGTGGAGAAGAGCAGACTGCAGCCGCTCATACTGCAGAGAACTGGGACGAGAGAAATATCTGGGTTGTGTTTTGCGCCGCAGCTTTAGTGCTGAAAGAGGGAGGTCACTAAAACCTCCTCGCCGGGTTTTTTTACGAGACCGTCCTGTGTGAGTAGGTGGAGTTTTTCTGGTCTTAAAAATGATTTAATGTAAATGTAGGCATGCCACAGAAGACTTTGAACCAAAACAGCATCACACCCTGAACCCATAATGTGACTTCATTTTCCATTTCTTTTTTTTTTTCTGACTCTACAGAGGAAGCCCGTCTGCAGAATGATGTCACAGGATGGGCGCTGTTAAGCGTCTCAAGGCCCGTCTGGTCTTTGACAGCATATTGAGTTGACGCTGCAGGTTTTCTAATAAAAGTGAAGGTTGCACTTATTGCTGTCATGACCCAGATGCAATGAGCAACAGAGAAGGAGACCGAAATAACGTGACATTAACGTATTCAAAGCTAAAACAAAAGCTGTAAGTTAGTGGGCACTGTATGGTTGATATAAAGTATTTTGAGTAGGAAAAAAAAGGTAATTGTGTAAGGGTAAGAGTGATTGTCAGACAGACACCCCAAATACCCAAAAACATCAGGTTAAACGGCTGAGCCCGTTGCTAGCTGAAGGCAACATGCAAATGAAAAAATATGAGACATCAGGAGGAACATTGACAGTCAGGAGCTGTCACAACATCTTATTGCTGCCGGTGCGGGGGATACAATTTATAATGGAAAACCTGGAAGCAACCGTGACACTGAGGCAAGGACTGGATGGGAGAAAACATCAAATTCTGTTTCCTCGGCTCCTCGTGTCAGTGAGGTTAGATCCAGACAGGATGAGGAGTGAGGTATTTGTCCACATCATAAATCTGACTGATTCACATTGCAGACCCCGGTTTATGTAAGGCTTATGTAACGAAGCCGTTCACTTTTTTATTTTTTTTTTCTGAATTTCATAGAATATTTTTATTCTTGCTTTTTAACTGAAAAAGAAATAAACTTTTTGACAATGCGTTTACGGCATAAGACTTGTTATCCTCGAGCTTAATTCATGCAGGTCGCGACCCTGAATAATCACTCACGCAGCGGAGAAGTGAGAACAAAATCCCTCGGAGGTTGGCGGCGGTGTAACTGTTTGCTGTTTCAGCAGGAAAGACATGCACGCACTGAACGCAATTGTGGGTCTGACAAATTAGATCACTCTTAAGATGTTTGGGTTTTTTTGGGGTATAGCATTACATATAAAAACAAAATAATCCTTCCCTGCTTTTGTGACTAAAGCAGCTTACAGAAATCACTGCATTTTCAATTTAATAGCAACTCTTGTATTTCGGTCCTGGCACAGTGTTTTAATACAGGAACATATTTCACAACAGTGGTTTTATTCACAATCAGTAGTTATGAGCGTGAGTATTGTAAAAATCGAGACGAATCACATGTCAAAGCTGTGCAAAGTTTTCTGTTCTCTCTCTGTCGCATTTTCACTTCCTTAGTTTGAACTAGACTTGGCTTGTCATTTGATACCAGCGAGTGACCCAAAGACAGGTGGCTACTATGTTAAAGACGGCTTAGTGAACATGCTGTTACACTCCCTGGATTCACTTCTATATGTCCTGCCAGCTCCACTGGTCTGAGTTTTGTTGCTTTGCTACATTAATGTGGGCTGCGTTAGCCTAATACACTTTCTAGTCTTACCTTCTCAGAGAGCTTTAAACTACAAGCCACATTTAACCGTTCACGCAGTCCTTTTTTATACTATACAGACAGCACTCTTTCTAACACACACGCCAACTGATGGGGCTTTTTTGGGAGGTTCAGAATTTCATCATAGGACACGTTTTGGTTCAAGGAGCCAGGGATCAAACTGTATTAAATAAATACTGTAATATCTGGCAGGTATAAAGTTACACTAATAGCTAAATGACAGTATTTTTCTTTTGTAAAACAGATACTACATTATAGGGTTGGTGGAAGAAGTACCACCCCGGGACGCTATGTAAAGCGTAAATACAAACAGAATGCAGTGATTTGCAACTCTCACAAACTCACATTTTATTCACAATAAAATGTGAAATGTTTGAACTGAGAAAAAGCACCGTTTTAAGAAAATTATTGGCTCATTTTTTAATTTGATGGCAACAATACATCTCAAGAAAGTTGGGACAAGAAGGAAGTTGGGACAGGAAGCGGGGATGCCACAGTGAGGCATCCCCGCTTCTTTTAACAACAGTTCGTAAACAGCCTGCAACTGAGGAGACCAGCTGCTGGACTTTGGGAGAGGAATGCTGTCTCGTTATTGTCTGATAGAGGAGTCTAGCTGCTCAGATGTTCTGGGTCATCTTTGTAGCACATGTTGCTCTAAAACTTATTTATATCTTTCAGCACTGATGGTGCCTCTCCAAAAATGACAATACCGTACTGTTTAAAACACCCCAAAGTCCATCCATCTCTCCATTTTCTTAACTGCTAACTTTAAAACAGCATTTCAAGTATTGTCTGCAAAAATGTAGTACTCGATTAAAAATCCTTTAATATGTTTTGCATGTGAAATCATAACATATACAGTTACTAGCAGCCATAGCTTGAGGACAAATGTAAAGGTTTAACATGTATTCCTACAGTAACTTTAAAACTGAAGCTAAATTTATTGCTATTTTAATTACTACCACAGCACATAGACAGCATAGACTTGAAGCAGTGTACTATTCTACTGTGAAATGCAGTGACTGGCTTCTATAAGGTGAAATCCAGCACCCTATTCCTGTACTATATTTAATGCTGTCTACATCCTTTATACTTTATATTATGCAATACCGCCACAGAAATTACCAAATTTCTGCTACACTACACATCGTCGGGTATTAAAAGGCATAGATTTTATAAGAAAATAATATTGGACGTATTGCATTTCAAGATTATATATTTCTCAGCAGTGTAATAACTTTGTTGAACCATCTCTGCCAACTGGTCACGGTTATGTGAATTCACACAAACTCGGTCTTTCCTGGTTTCAGTGGGGCTTTAACAGCTTTGCTGGTAGCAGCCTGGTCCAGACTGAATGCAGCCTTTTAAGTGACGGAGGGGCTGTAATTTGAGAGAAGCGCAGAGGTATTATTAGCCATAAACCGAAGCGCGGCACTTGAGACTTCCAGATGTTGCGTTTGAGGCACCAGGCTAAGCCGGGAGTACGACTGCTGCCCACGCTGAAACAAACTTTCATACATTGCCGTCCCGCTCGCCGACAGTGATGGGAGCTGGCAGGCTGCGTTAAAGGACGAAGAGTGGAAAACAACTTACGCCACTTTATCTGCTTGGACCTAGAGGGACCTCAAAGAAGACCGAGAAAGCTTCAACTGACTGCGCGCTTCGGACGTCAAAACTGACTGAAATGTTTGCGCTTTTCTGCCGGGTTGGGATTAAATAGTCGACCGGGCGTATTGTTTCACTAAAACATCTTTTTAAAACTCCTTTATTTCCTATTTGTGAGTACATTTGGAACAAGTGGGCATCATGGCTTTTTTTCACTTGCTCCTGTTTGCCGGGTTATCACTGTCGGCGTATGGAGGTTTCTACCAGGGACCTTTACATCCGGAGATGTCTAATGGCACTTTCCATCATTACTTTGTGCCGGACGGCGACTACGAGGAAAATGACGACCCGGAGAAATGTCAGATGCTTTTTAAAATGACTGACGAGCGAAAGTGCAGTCTCGGCGAGGACCAGGACGCCGTCATACGGGATGATTTCACCATCATCAAGAGGCAGATTGAGGACTCTGCCAGGGTGCTGGAGGGGATCGGGAAAAGCATCTCGTACGACCTGGACGGAGAGGACAGCTACGGGAAGTACTTGCGGAGGGAGACGACCCAGATAAGCGAGGCGTTTACAAACTCGGAGAAATCTCTGCTGGAGCTCGAGGTGAAATTCAAACAGAGCCAGGAGACTGAGCTGAAGGAGGAGCACCGGCTCAATGACGACTTTCTTAACATGATAGTGCACACACGGGACGTCCTGAAGGAGACGTTGGACATTTCACTGGGCCTGAAGGACAAACACGAGCTCCTGTCTCTGATCATCCGCAGCCACGGAACGAGACTGAGCAGACTGAAGAACGAGTACCTGAAGTTCTGAATGAAAATAGTCCCCAATCTTCTCATTAAAGCAGCCCAATATTTTTCTTTTAATTATTGTTATTTTTTTATTATTATTATTATTATTATTATTACTTTTAGTGGCGTGTGGCCAAGAGACAGGGGCAGAGAGAAAATTACACACCAGGGACATAAAACCAAAGCATAAAGGATCAGTCCACCTTAACTAACAAACATTTTTCTCACTAAAAATTCTGTGGATGAAGATAGATTTGGGCGCATCTGCCCAGGTTATTTTTTCTTTTTTTAAATATGTGTCCAAAGCTTTAAAAGCCAAAGAAAGGAATTTGAAAAGAGTGCAATATCATAATTGGCTTTGCATTGTTACCAGATCTCAGGGAGGAGCCAAATATGTTTTAAGGAGGTAACTGTTTCAGTTTTTGTTGGGCCCATATTCCATAACAAGGTTGGTTCCAAACTAAAAATGTAGTATGTAAGATATTCACATGACACTGCAAACACTGCAGTAATGGTAGAAAGTTTACAAGGCATATATAAAAATCTGTGAGTATTAAAACTTAACTATCTCCATTGAAAGGTACAGATAGAGGTAAATGTGTTTTTATTGTTATTCTTTTTAAAAAAAAAACAAATCTTGGACTGTATCAGACACAATAAACCTTTGTTAAAATAAACAAAAACATGAGGGGTGGGCAACGTTCTTCAACTATTCTAATATGAAAAGGCATCTTTTTTTTTTTACCTGATGCAACGCAATACAGCAATACTGTGATACAGTTTCTGGAAAATTTTGGCTGATCCAGCAAACTAAATACCAAACAAATCAAAGTACATTATCACATTGATGAAAAAAAGATTACAGACATTAATTTTTTTTTTTTTTTTAATAATCCAGTAACGCCATCCGGCTTTAGTGAAAGCATCCAATAATACTAACGGGATAAACAACACGGCAGCATTTCTAGTTATCTGACTGTGTGCAATGTTGTACTGTCCGCTCTTAGATAACTTTGTATACTCGAGCCTGACAATACAAAATATTAGTACAATATTTAAAACAATTCAATATGAAGTAATGTTTTACAGTAGATAATGCATCATCTCCAGAAATGCCTCTTTTCTTTTGGTAACCAGTCTTATTGGTTAGTGAACTGAATTTACCTGTAGCCTGTCACGGGTTTGTGTGTGTGGGTGCGCGTGTGCAAGCGTGTGGTTCTGCGTGTAAAACAATGGCTTTGAATAGAAGTCAGCCAATCAAAAGAGTGACAACAGGAAATATCCGCTTTCAAAACTTAGGCGTACATTTGAGTTTTCCAACATGAGTTCAGTCCTCTCTAAAGACAAACGAGTGAGTTTTGGAGCAGATTCCTTACCCTCTGCTGAATACCATCTATTTGGTTTGACTTTGACACCATTTGAATGAATTAGCAGCACAGTTACAGGGTTTTGTGGCCTGGCTGCTCTTCGTTCACACTCCAGATGAATGTTTCTTAGGCTATCACGAAAAAAAAAAAAAATGTTTACATATGTATCTGTTGTATGCTTTTGTTTATAGGCTAGCAGACTTTCCACAATTCTTTGCTGTCACGGTGCTAAAGGTTGTGACATGGTTAAAAATGCAAAGCCTTCACTGTGCTGTTTTGCACAGGTACTATAATCTTGGAAAATGTACAGTGTATTATTAGAGGTAAATACTGTGAGCGTCAATATCTTTATTACTGAATATCGATTCTGTATTCATTGTTTATATAAATAGAGCGACATAAATCTATTCTTGTTTATCTTTAAGATATGTGGCCAGATGTAATACTTTGATGGATAAGACTGCAGGCAGCACTAGTAAACCTCTGTGTCAATACTAATCTGTAAACCAACATACAGTACTTAATGGATTGTGTTGAGTCTTCTTAAATAAAGAAGTTGTGTTTGAAGTACAGTGTTGCTGCAAGAGCTAGTCCTTTGAGCACTGGGTCCCTCCCATTGTTACTGTTTTCTTCTAGTAGTTGCTGACATGAAAGGGAAATTACTCCATTCATTATGTTTCAGAGGATCCCCGTGGATCTGCATCCAGGAGGTCCTCAGAGTTTGTGGTATTCAGCACGCCCCGCAATGTTGCAGTAGCAATATAACAATTGGGAGTGTACAATATGTTGCCACATGCTTCAAAACAAAGTTGCCTTCCATGTTTGCTTTACAAGGTTTTAGAAGTCTGCTGTGAATTACACACACACAGGCAGTGCCCCCTAATTAGAAGTGCTTTGAAGGAAGAAGCTGCTTGCTGGAATTTATAAGAAACAGACACGTAAGGATGTTGTGTAGCTGTTGTTTTAAGTGGTGTGGAGGGCCTTGCAAGCAGCTTTGTTTGTTCCTGAGTTCTGTTTCGGTGTGTTGAAAACTTTTTTTTTTCCCCTTTGGCTTTTAAAGGCCGCAAATGAGGTTGGATAAGGAGTTTGAGGTTTTGAGTTGAAGGAACTGAGCTATCATGAGTCAACAGTATTGATTCGGTACTATATTTAAAAGTGCCAACTGGTGTACATTATGTAACACTGCAAAGTACAGTTTTACTTGTAGATACTTTGAGACTACTAATTAGGATAAGCCAACATAAAAAAGACAGTGCGGGCTCGTAGCAAACATAAAAACTGAGAACACCTTAGCTTACACTGAGTGTTTCTTCTTCACCTCTTTTCACCCTCTCTGCATTTAATCATTAGTTATTAAACTCTGGCTCTCTTCCACAGCTTGTCTTTTGTCCTGTCTTCCTCCCCTCAGCCCCGACCGGCCGTAGCAGATGACTGTACCTCACTGAGCCTGGTTCTCCCAGAGGTTTCTTCCTATTAAAAGGGAGTTTTTCTTTCCCGCTGTCGCCAAGTGCTTGCTCTGTATTATTATAGGGTCTTTACCTTACAATATAAAGGGGCTTGATGTGACTGTTTTTGTGATTAGGCGCTATATAAATAAAGCTGAATTAAATTAGAATGTGTGTTTCCACAGGAGGTTTGAGACCTTTATTTTAGTTTAAATAAACAGATTAATAGCATGTGGAGGGAAAAGGTAAATACCAGTGAATCCCAAACCAATGACTGTTTAAAATAATGTATCACAGAAATGCTTTCTACAGTCATTGATCCCTAGCAGTGGTACCTGTAGGCTACCTCAGGAGGAATTCCTGCTGATGTTTTCTAATGTGTACATGGAAAACAGCTTGAAAAAAGCCAAAAATTCCACTTTGAATTATAAAAGAAAACATCTGCCGTCATTCAAGAAAACTAGGAAGCAAATTAGAGTTATTAATTAAACATAATGAATAAATGGTTGAAAGAGATAGCTCAAAGTTAGAAATACTCATCTGAAAGTTGTGAATTAAATTGCTAGTTAAAAGTACTAAATATCCTATAGCTGATGGAAAAATAGTTAACATATTCAGTTATATGTAATGAATACTCATGCATTCTGCTTCCAAATGGTATATATGAATGCCAGGTTTACCAAAATTACCCAAGCACTGGCTGTTCAACTGTATGGATGGATTTCTGATTCTCTTCTTGTTTTTAGTGGATGCCGTCTGCTTTCATCTCACCCTGGCTGTCTCTTCTGTCACACCAACCCTCTGCATGTCCTCCTTCACTACATTTATGAATCTTCTCTGATAGGTCAAACTCAAACACATTGAACCATGATGGGTGTTATCAGTAAAAAGGAAAGTGGAGCTCATCTAACAGACCTGCGTGTGTGTATGCTACCAAAAGGCTCAGAATCACTAATATGCACTCATTGCACAAGTTATCAAATACACCTTGTTAGTACCTGGTTGGACCCCCTTTTGCCTCCAGAACTGCATTCATTTTTCATGGCACAAATTCAACAAGGTGCTGGAAGGATTTTGAGTGCAGTGAATTTTCAGTGCTGTTCAAGAACCCAGTTTGGGCTGATTTGAGCTTTGTGCCATGGTGCATATCCTGCAGGAAGCAGCTGTCAGAAAAATTGACCCTACTGTCCGAATGTTGCAACAGAAATCGAGATTCATCAGACCAGGCGACGTTCTTCTGATCTTCTATAGGAGCCGCACCCAGTGTGGTATTCTGGTGCTGTAAAACTTCTGCTCTGGGATTTCGTATTCACAGATGCTCTTCTGCACATCTTGGTTATTTGAGTTACTGAGGTACTCTTCTATTCTGCAATTTTGGTGTGCCTGTTTGAATTGTAGCCTCACTTTCCTGCTCTTGCCTGAGAGAACTGGAACCCGGTGTGGTCTTCTGCTGCTTACTTCAAGGTTCGATGTGCTGTATGTTCAGAGATGCTCTCCTGCATACCTTGGTTGTAACGAGTGCTAATTTGAGTTACTGTTGCCTCCCTGTCAGCTCAAACCAGTCTGGCCATTCTCCTCTGACCTCTGGCATCAATGAGACATTTTCACTCAGAGAACCACTGCTCACTGGATGGTTTCCCTTTTTCAGACCACTCTCTGAGATGGTTTGTGTGGGAAAATCACAGTTGATCAGCATTTTCTGAAACACTCAGACCAGCCCATCTGGCACCAACAACCATGCCACATTTAAAGTCACTTAAATCACTTTTCTTCCCCATTCTGATGCCTGGTATGAACTTCAGCAGGTCATCTTGACCATGTCTGCATGCCTAAATGCACTGAGTTGCTGCCACGTGATTGGCTGAATGCATATTTGCTTTAATGAGAAGTTGAACAGGTGTACCTAACAAAGTGGCTGATATGTAACATGCATCTTTGATAGCAGAGCTGTTTTAACCACCATCCTGAATAGTAATTTTCATTTCACCTTTGGTTTGAGTTGAAATTATCACTTAACTTTTGAATCTTGCATCTATTGTCTTATAAATTACGTCACCGTTTGAAATTATTAACTCGTGCTTCTGGGTTAATAATTTCACATTGATGCTTTTAAAAATTAAAGCTGGTGTTAGCAGGTGCCACTTGGATGAAAGTTTCCACCGTTCTTCTGCTCTGTACTGGTCATCTTCCCTGAACCTGCAAAGGAAAAAGAAAGCGTAAAAACTGAAAAAGGTATGATTGGATACAAATTTCAGTGCATTATTCATTCATGTGTTGATGTTTAATCCCTATTAATTGGCTAGTCGTTTGGTTTGTATAATATCAGAAAACAACAAGAAATAGCCAATACTATTTCACAGATTCCAAGATGGGCTTTTTTTTTCTTGAATTACTTCCCAACCTAAAATCAAAAGAAAAAAAGCAGCAAGTGGTCACACTTTAGAAGCTGGAAACAGTTTATGTTCGGACCTTTCTTCCAGATAAATGTGAAAGATTTATTGATATCAGAATGATAAATATTTAATCCAGCACCTCTACTGGCATCCTCAACAGCAGCGAGACATATAAACTTAGAATTTATGTAATTTCTGTGGACATTTATAGGTTCTAGGGATTGGCTGTCATCCCATCACTTTTGCCTCGACTGAAGTGTAACAGATACTGGATGGTTTCCCATCAACTTTTGTACTCATTTCATATTCCCCAGGAGACTCTACTTTTTCTTATGTGCTACCATCAAGCTGACACGGGTCAGACTGAAATTTGTTGACAACCAATAGAAGCAGATGTGACTTCTCATTTCAGGATGCTTTATATAATACATTAAAGACCAAACAGTATTGTGGATAGAAACCCAAATTTTCTATAAGCAAGAGCTTGGAAGTGGAGAGAAAAAACTGTGCTTTGGGTGTCCAATAAGGAAAACACTTGAATGTAGGCCTATATAACATCGGTTTTTCCAACACTGATTAACAAAAGAACCCAAACAGGCTGTGTTTTGATTAATATTAAGCAACTCAGAAGTAGGGTTATCTCAGTTGTTTCCTGTCTTTGCTGCTAATTCCTTTTCCAACGAGAGAGCTGAGGTATGCATGTAGGAATGGTTTCAGTGCTATTTTTGGTTGTAAACCAGCGAGACTACACCGCTCAAGAATTAAAGGAACACTTTATAATCAGAGTATAGCATCAAGTTAATTAAACTTCTGGGATATTGATCAGTTAAGTAGCAGAGAGAGGCTGTTAATCAGTTTCAGCTGCTTTGGTGTTAATGTAATTAACAACAGGTGCACTAGAGGGGCAACAATGAGACAACCCCCCAAAACAGGAATGGTTTTACAGGTGGAGGCCACTCACATTTTTCTTTCCTCATTTTTTTCTGACTGTTTTTTCACTAGTTTTGCATTTGGCTAGGGTCAAAGTCACTGCTGGTAGCATGAAGTGATACCTATAATAATATTAATGTATTACATTTGTTTGAAAAATGGTCTCTCTTGCAAATGAGACACTGAGTCTCAGTGGGACTACCTGTAGGTTAAATTCACTGATGTGAATTTCTGTCACCAAACAATCAGAAACAGATTTCATGAGGGAAGCTCTGTGCTTGCTGCTCAGCACCGTGGAGCCCGATTGGTATTTGCTACAGAATACAAGAATTGGCAGGTCCACCACTGGCCCATGTGCTTTTCACAGATGTGACAGACGTAAAAGGGTCTGGAGAAGCCGTAACATCGTTCAGCGAGACTGGTTTGGTGGTGGGTGGTCTGGGGAGGCATATCCATGGAGCGACTGTCAACCACTGCTGCTCTGTGCTTTTCACAGATGAGAGCAGGTTCAACCTGAGCACATGTGACAGGCATTGAAGCTGTGGAGAACGTTATGCTGCCTGTAACATCGTTCAGCATGACGAGTTTAGTGGTAGTATTAGGTACTGGCATGAAATCCGTGGAGCCATTGTCAGACCCTACACTAGTGCAGTGGGTCCTGGGTTCCTCCTGGTGCACGACAAATCCCGGCCTCATGTGTCAAGAGTATGCAGGCAGTTCTTGTAGGATGATACCATCAACTGGTCCCCACGCTTGTCTGACCTACATCCAACAGACCTCCTCTGGGACATTATGTTTCAGTCCATCGGACGCCACCAGGTTGCACCTCAGACTGTCCAGGAGCGCAGTGATGCCCTGGTCCAGATCTGGGAGGCGATTCCCCAGGACACCAACATTGTTAGGCATACATACAAGCACGTGAGGGCCATACAAACTACCGAGTACCATTTAGAGTTGCTGCTATAAAATTTCAGCAAAATGGATGAGCCTGCCACATAATTTTTTCACTTTGATTTTCGGGATGTCTTTGAATTCAGCCCTCTGTAATTTGTTTATTTTCATTTCCATCAAACGATGCAGCATCCTTTCATACCTAACACATTACCCAGTCCATATCAGTATAGATATCCAGCATGATCCCACTCCCACTCCAACCCCCACGGAGATCTAATTTGTTTTTTCAAAGTGTTCCTTTAATTTTTTTTAAGCGGTGTATGTAAAACCTACCATACTGACTTTCACGAGGCATGCAGGTAGTGCTTTGGCATGGGCAGAAGAAGAAACCATTAAATGCTGGTGCAGATCTGGCTCATTTACCGTAAATTCCGGACTATTGAGCGCACCTGAATATAAGCCGCACCAGCTGAATTTTAAAAGAAATACAACTTTTT
>JAVDPK010001432.1:883678-905463 GCA_034780415.1 Cichlasoma orientale | reverse complement strand
GCAAACAAGCAACCCCCCCCCCCCCCCAATGAAAAATAATGCTGTTAGATTAGCTGGCAGTGTGTAGGATTTTGCTGCTGTACTTCACTACTACTGTTTATGAAAACACATCCAGGCCGACTTCTTTATCACATGGTATAATGGCTTTATGACGGCTGGGATAAAGTAGAGCAAAGTTTACGCGCGTACAGTATAGTGATTATGTCATCCTGATCAGCCTGCCGCCGGTCAACCTTTCACCTACTTTCTCTCACGCTGACAGCCTGTAGTTGTGTTGATGTCCGCCGTGCTCCCGGGGACGACAAACCGACCGTCATCTAAGTGCTCCAGGTAAATTCTGTTAATGGCAAACACGCCGACTTTTTTGCTGCCACACAAACTTTAAAGGAAAACGCCACGCTGGGTGAGCGGCTCCACTGTTTAGTCTCGGTGTTAGCTTTGAAGCTGGATTTAGGATGATAGCTGGCGCGGACGTGCTAACAGCCGGGTTAGCTCGTTCTTCTAAACCAGCGGCTACTGGTCAAGCTGCTGTAATTTTAAACGGCAGGGAATTAGACCGAGGCTCACTCACTCTTTCTGTAGTTTGTCAGCAACTCGTTTTTTGATTCAGTGAATGTATGTTGTATGCTTTTCAAACAGCCTCTTAAACAACGGAAGAATCAGGAAGCTTGAATTCAGCAATAGATGCTGGGCTCGCACTGAATTATATAGAACTGGCTAATAAAACAAGCGCCCACACCTGTGAAAAGAGGTGGATTAAAGGGCTAAAGCAAACCCTGTTGAGCACAGATGTTACACTCACGACATCAAATCATTGTTTTACAGCTATTGTTGGAATATGTGAAAGTTGCAGTTATGTGTTTGTTTGGGTGACAAAATTAACCAACTGTCTTTTTTTTTTTTTTTAGCACATCACACTTACAGGTTCCCAAATGGGAGTTTGCTGCTTTTCAATAGTGTTTTATTGGGTGCTGATCAGACACAATAAGAGATTTGATGAAACAGTGATGGGCAATTAGTGATTACCACTATGTTCACTATGCATTTGTCTTTTTCATGCAGACTGCTCAGCATAATTGTTCACAGGGGAAGTATTTTGGTCAAAAGAAAAATTATGATTCCTAAACTGCGGCTTTGTCTCAGTCTTATCAATACACAGTCTGCAGACTGTGGCATAGCAACCAGACACATTTCTGAAAGCTACATGGGGAAAAAATAAAACTTGGTATTGTTCATAAATAAATGTGCTATATAGATGATTTGAAGTTTGATGCGCAAAAATGTGTTTGCTTAAAAAAATGGCATACAGGTCATTTATTTGTTGACAATATTGACTTTAGAAAACAAAAATTGGTGCCACTAATGTCAGGAACTTTTTCTCTGCAGAGTTGTTAGCCCTTTCTGATCTGCCCATAAAGCTGCCTGGAGCAAATCGTTCCGAAATGTGGATGAGCACTTTTGCACGTTTGGCCCGGCCTGCTCTGCAGAGGAGCACCTCTGCCGTGACCTGCCAGGCTCTGACGGTTTGCCGTACGCCAGGGCCAACTGCAGCTCCGCTACCTCCTTGCCTGATTTCATTAAATCTTCGTGGGCGGCACACACTGGAGTCAGCCTCCCTCCCTTTGTCTCGCCACCTAGTGAAGCATGTCCGAGCTCTGGATGATGACAGGCTGATGGAGGTGGAGTGGGTGGATGGAGGGCACAGTCTATACCCATTCACCTGGCTGAGAGACAACTGCCAGTGTCCACTGTGTACCCTGCAATCTGCTCAAGCTCGCACACTCCTGCTGGCTGATCTTGATATCCACACAGGAGTAGATGTTGTGGAGGTCACCAATGACAACAAGGTGGGCTGCTGCCAAACCTGACTTGTGGTTTTCAGGGTTCCACACAGACACACAAGATGGATGTTTTATGTTTAGAGAAAAAGATGGAAGTTTAAACTGTAAATTTCCAGAACATTTTGCAGTGCCTACACTCTGTAATTTCCTTTCAGTCTTGCAGTTATGCTTCCACAATATTTTAAAATGCCACATCGTTCGCTACGTGGGCCCCATAATTTTGTCCTATGAAATTGAGTTTTCAGTGACAAAGTTTTAACCAGTTCAAGAGAAAAATCAAGTAAGGGTGTGAAAGTACATTCCCTAAATAAATTAAATAAAGTTTGACTTGCTACTGCCAGATTTGATTACATCAGCGTAGAGCTGCAACGATTATCTAATTGGTGAGCTGGCCTGATAACATAATAGATTAGCTCGAGTGTAAGAGCAACAGCTGATGAACCTGCCGTCATTTAAGTTAATCGCTTTCCAAAAAGCAGGTGCAAGGATGAACTGATTAGAGGTGTGACCTCACAAAACTTTTCTTTTGGCCATCACGCAAGACTTTTTCACCAAATATCTAACAGGATAAAGGGTCAAAGGTCGGCTTCCCTGGGACTTTATGATGTTCCACAAAAAAACATTTTTCTGGCCATTATTCAGAACATTAACTTAGAAGGGGGAGAAGTGATTATATTTCATGCTGGTGACACTAATCTTTGGTGCACCACCCTTCACTGTGTACAGTATGAGTCAGCACAAACATGCATAAAGGCTGCAGCTTGAATAGTGTGCAGGGTATACAACTGCAAGGTAGGGATTCTATTTTTATTGTACATTCGGGGAAAATATGGTGTCACCTTGGGCTCTAGAAAATATGAGATTATTTCCTGTTATCTGATGTTTTACAGGCCATACAAATAAACAAGGAAATTTCCAGCAGAAGAACTGATATTTAAAAGGATTTTAAATCGAAACCAGAACCTGATGTCGCCACAGCTCTATTCTTGTTACTCTGTTTTATGTAGTTTGTTTGCGTGTGTTTATTTTGTTGTCATGTGTAAATTTTTACACACATTTCACACACACACAGATTTCATAAACTTGTGAGAAACTGCCTGGCGATAGACTGTGGAGGTTGGTGAGGTCAGACGATCTAATTGTGGCACATTCAGCCTGACCTTTAAGTCCTCCAGAGGAGTCTTCCCCAGTGAACTGTGTCCTTCAGAGGATCCGGCCCCTGAAGTAGGACATTGCTATAAACAGATTTCTTTGATGTGACAGCGTTGCCCAAGCTACTGTGTGTGTGTCCAAACAGGAAATGTTCCAGGATTTACTGGTTAGCCTTTATGCATTATAGTAAACATGTCTTAAAAATAACAAAGGTGTGATTAGGCAAGTTGCATTAGCCAAAAGTCCCCACGGGTATTTAAAAAGGAGATGGAGGAAGTGGCTCATGAAGCCAAAAAATGTCTTCAAAGCTCACCATTCAAGGTGCAGAGCAAAGTCATGCCTTATTAAAAACACAGAACACCCAGTAAATATTTGACCACATCGTAAAGAAAGTTGTCACATATTGTTCGTTTGACAGAGAGAGAGCGAGTTCACTTCAGTTCAGTTATCACTACAAAATATGAGGTGAAAACGGATAAAAAAAAAAGGAGCCTTAAAAAGCTTTGGCCAACTAGTTCAATAAGCTTTCATCTCTCCACAGGTTTCCATCGTATGGCCCGACCAGCACGTCAGCGTCTTTGATGCGGAGTGGCTGAAGAAACGCTGTTTCTCTCCTACTGCCAGACGGGCAATGCAGGAAGAGCTTTTCCTCAACCGTGAGTCCAGCTTACATAATTTTCAGTAAATTTTAAAGTCTGTATTTCAGGAATTCATGTACTCCCATAGGAGTTGGGGGGGGGGGGGGGGGCCCCCGCACCCTCCACCCTCCACCCTCCACCCTCCACCCAGGTTTTTCCTGTGCCAGGCTGTGCCACGGTGATGTGTCTTTTGAATTGCGAGTGTTTCAAAACGGGCTAAACTTTACCATGAAGGAAGGTAGGATTTATTACAGAGGCTTTTTTTTTTTTTGTTAGACTTAAAAGGTTTATTGGGTGTGTGCAAAAAAAGTTTCCAACAAGACTATGTTTTATATTCATTTGGGGAGTTTCATATACTATTTCCCCTTCAGTTTGTGATGTTCTTGTAAAGCAGAAGTTTCTGTTTTTATCCCACCTGTATTTACTTTAACATAAGGTGGGATGTGGCGTTTTACTGATAAGACTACAAAATTACTCCATTAAATTGATGAAAAAAGGGCTGCGGTTATTGAGGCTGCTGTAGTCTTAAACTAATGATTACTTTCTAATTGTTGATGATGTAATGGTAAAATAGATTATCTTTAAAGGAGGCCATAAATCACACCGTAGCTGTCATACAATTAACAGGATGAACAAACACTGTCGTGAATTACTGCATTTTTCAAAGCGGTATCTGAAAGCAGCAATTTATCAGCTTGCCAAGCAGCAGGTGTTACCAGCCTGTACATAAATAGTAAACTAGCAAGTCCAATGAAGCTTGTCACCATCACATTTTCCACGCTGTGACCACAGAACGTCATATTTCACATTAGACGCATGCCTTCACCAAAACTTACAGCCCACACTGAAAAATGTAAGTTAAATGCAGTCAGTTTTATTTCGACACAGTGGTTCGTTTTAATTTGGGGTTTTTTTTTCAACGCACAAAAGTTCAGTCAGTGATGAGATTGTATCAAAACTCTGAGTAATGCATTCACACTAATTTACTGCAAACACAAGATGATTTAATTCCCATCTTTCAACGCAGTCACGTTGGAAGTGGGTAATTATGCATCGTCCTGTGCGGACAGTGTAAATGAAACATTTTCTGCTTTAGTACCGTTGGACATAAATTCTCCACTGTGTCACTATTATATTTGGAAGCTGTTGGTGTGTATCCCTGTAGTTTGTTAATGAAAGACAGTCAAGGTTACTCAGCTGAAGTAAATTTCTTACTGGCTTTCGTGTAGTATTAGAACTATTGTAGACTGGTATTTCATACTCTTTTTGTTTTTTCCCATCATGAATTTTTAGTTTTATGTTTTTGGTTTTTTTAAATATGTTTTCCAGTTAGTTTTTATCGGACAGTAGTACGCCTAAAGTAGATATGTTTAATTTATTGTTAATTAAGTAGCAAAAGCTGCAGTGGGCAACCTGAAGTGAAATGTATGAATGAAAGTGTAATGACACTTGGCAGGCGGCAGTCACTGTGAATAGTGCTTCCTTATGTAGCTGTTAATATGAAATTTAGTGTACGTTCTGAGCTCTTCCTGAGGGAAAAAGATGCCCCTGATTTAAACTTTTCTTTACAGACATTGTTTTTTTTTCCTTTATATTATTACAGGGTTGCTAAGGAAAGACTTTTTTTTTTCTAAATACTGAAACAGAACTCATTTTACAGTACATTTACAATGGCCCAATACGCTTTACAGTCTGCCAGACAGCAGAGGAGAAAGTTCAGCTGTGGAACAAGGTAGCAGCACTTCAGTGGAGCGGGGGATGGACTGTAGTTGGTTTGTGTACACACACGTGGTCCTGAAGGACCCACAGGGCTGAGCGGCTCCTGCTCTGTTCCAGACTGATTAAGGGTCTGTATGTGTGTGTCTTGTGTTGCAGAACTCCTCCATTCATGTGGAGGTGTAAGCAGATCCCCCTCTTAGCAATTTACAGGCAGTCATTTTGTTGTTTAGGTTTTTTTTTGTTTTTTTCCAGAAACTCAGCTCAGAGCCAGGAGCCCTCCTGGAAGGTACTGCTAAGCTCATGCATCAAAACACAATAAAAGATGACATGCGCGCACGCACACACACACACACTCTCTGGGTTTAATTATTTCCTCTTGAGCGCCAGCTTGAAATTCCTTGTGCCGAAAAATACCGGAAAGGTCTAAATTCTCAAAAAGATGGATGATGCAGAGCATTCACCTCTCAGGTTTTTGCCCGTTTTCTCACTCCTTACTTCTTTGTGATTGAAGCAAAGTGCACAGTTTGAATGTCTGTGTGCTTTTTCATGCAGCGCACCTAAATTTTACAGGCCCGAGTGTGCCTGTGAAAGTGTAGCACACATGGGACACGGTGAGGTCAATGTGCTAATTTGAGCTTTGGGGTTATTATTCAGCAGGTATTAAACTTTTAGTTTCTATGTCTAAAGTAAAACTTTTTTTTTTTCCTTTTTACTATTTCTTTGGAGCCGTGCCTCTCAAATCCCAAGCGTGTAGCTCAATGAAGGCTGTTAGTGAAATGCTATTAGAAATTCAGTTCAGTTCCATTTCAATTCAGTTTTGTTTATAAAACGCCAAATGACAACAAATAGTCGCCTCAAGGCGGTTATAATTCAAAAGAGCAGTTATAATTAAATGTACTAGAAAAAAATTTGCACAATAGTAAATAAAATTCTCATTTAATATTTTTAAAATACTTTTGAACCCTTTGTCTGAACCAGTGGGCATCACCAAAGAATGTATTTCTTTGCGATGCTTTGCCAGGTCTGTACCATAGCTGTCTTCAGTTGTGTTTTTTTGGGTTGTTGTGATTTTCTTTTTTAGGGTTTTTCTGCCTTTTGTTTTGTCTGCAGCAGAGTGCTTGACCATGCATCATACTGCATCCATCATGTTTGACAGAGAATGTTGTACGCATCAGATCATGAGCGCTTCCAAACCTCCTCCGTACTTTTGTCTTTTCCTCATTCTGGCACAGACTGATCTGTTTCATCTGTCCAAAGAATGCTGTTCTGGCGTATCTCTTCTTCAAACTGATCAGTGGTTTGTGCCTTTTTGTGCACCCCCGGGTTTTTATCTTGTGAAGTCTTCTGTTTATGGTATGTAGGATAAGGACGTGCCTACCTTCTGGAGTGTGTTCTTCATTGGCTGAATTCTTTAAAATGTTTTTTCTTGACATGGAAAGGATCCCCTGATCATCCACCGATGCTGTTTTGTTGTGCAAGTTTTTTTTGAACACAGCAAAGAAATAATATACACCTGTTTATAAAACAGCTTTTGAGTGAATTGTGAAATTAAATCAAAGGTGAGCGTCTGCACTTTAGGTCTATATTCATCGTAACTGTAACTGGAAAATCTGTTGGAGCACAGCTAAAATAATAACAAAGATGGTGTCAGTTGCCAAAAATGTATGAACTTAATTCTAAGTTAATGTAATACGTCAGAATTTCTAGTTCTTTGCTCTGATAGAAGTACTCAGTAAAAACGAAGCTAATGTGAACCGCTGTAAGGAAAGGGACTGTCAGAGAGCTGACGTTGGTGTAACTGTGTCTCATTCAGACCCCTGTCTGTCTGTCTGCCATATGGAAAATGAATCCAGACTGAAGGTCAAGAAAATAGCCGCATGTTCTTAGCAAATACAAGCTCACCGCTGTATTTCCTTCCTTTGGAACAAACGAATCCCTCAGCCTGCAGATAACGTGCGACCGGGAATTCAAACTCAAACGGCTCGGTTTCTGTGAGTGAACGTTTCTTACTAACTCCACTGCACCGTGTTTATTATTTAGACATATTTTTAAATGTTTTGCTTTTTACTGTCTTTTGTTATTCCCATGTTTTACTGCATTTGCACATCCTTTCCTTAAACATTTGGTCATCTACACTTTCTTTTTGCTAGACAACAAATTGTTTGATTACTTGATCTTTGAAAAGAAAAAAAAACAACTTGTTATAAGGACCAACAGCACACCCCGGGCTACTGTGCATAAAAATCTGCGACTATGTTGTGGCTCTGTGAATGGCAGTGCCTTCTGGTTGTTCGATCCACTGCTTTCCTGACAGGGATTATCCCCAGGGCAAATCCTGGAGGGAAATACCAATTGGATTTGAGAGCTTAAGCTTTATTGTAGTATTACAAGTTTAAACAAGTGCTGTAAGTTTAAGTCTGTCGGAGTACAAATGCTGTTATGTGTTCTGTAAATAAACATAGCAGGGAAATCATTCCTTCACATACATATTAGAATATATTACAGCAAACGTGCTGGCATGCACAAATAACGCGCTCAACACACATTCGGCATGGATTGGTGCATTTAATAGACTTACCTATTCTGTGTGGACCAAGTATTTACATCTCATTTGTAGATATGTTCAGGACCTTTGGAATGCACACATGCCATTACCTTGCTGGTGCTTTGAACCCTTTGCATCGTTTGGAGGAGTGATGATGTTGCAGTGCTCTTAGGGACACTAAAAGCATGTGTCACTCACGTCCTTATCTGCCACGAGTCTTCCTTTCACCAATAAATCTGTCAGTGATTTACTTAAAGCCTGCCAGATGCTTTCAGTATTTGAACCATGTAATCATTTCGGGCCTCCCACTTGGTACTTGTCATGTTTATTTAGCCGGGGTTGAAATCATGACTAATTTTATGTCACTGGTATTTAAAAGGCAGAAATAAAACGGGTTAAGTGGATTTTTCAAAAAGTAAAAATATTGCAGAATACGTGGCTTACAGCCCCCCCCCCCCCACGCTTGTCCACCACTTCACAAATGTACCCTCTCCTTTTTCCAAAATGCAGTCATGACTATTCTCTAATTTATCCAACTGTTCGTCCTCAACGCGGGCATAATGACACGCCATTATTTTTGTAACAAGTTGAGTCTTTTAATACGATTGCACCGAATAACAGCATCGGGTTGTATTAGTAAAAGTACCAACGCTTTGTTCTTTGGACCGCATCCATTCCCATTTAAAGTGAGTTTGAACAAACAATGCTTGACTGGTAGATGACAAAGTCACAAACAAAAGGGCTCAAAGACTTATGTCTCTGTTTACAGTTAGCATCGGTCCTCTGATAATTATATTTAACAAAAGAACAGTTTTTCTTATAATCGCTTTGTAATTTTTCTTCAGTCGCACCGCGTTTCCTTTCATTCATTCTTTGGGTGTTGTTCCTTCAACACTTGTATTACTCGATACTGCTGCTGTTGATCAGATTAGTTAAAAACTAAACACTAATCTGCAAAACAAAATGATGAATGTATTTAAAATCTTAAGGAATACCTGAAGTAGTATGCTGGACTTTTTTTCTTTTAATTTCGGAAAGGTGCTGAGATTTCTTTCATCGTTACAGCTGTCCCTTCTCTGGCCTGCCGAAAAACATCCTACTAACTTATCACAGCCTGAAAAGTATTTCTGCTGTCAAAAGTCTGACAAAAGCTGACCTAAATAGAAAAAGTGGAAAATATTCCCCAGCAGTATGTACTACACTAGACTGTGACACTATTGTAGTACTTAATACATTTTAAAAACAACACAGAGATAATCTGTAGCAGACATGAAAAGCTGTAATGCCATCTTGTCAAATCAAAGTTGATTTTTGTACAGATTCCACTAAAATCTTTAGAGAATCCCAGCCTTTTGCATACCGAAGTGTAGCAGCTCTTACTGCTACAGCTGAAACGATCATTTCTGCATCAGTATAGCCGTAAAGTTCAGAAGTTCAGTTCCTCGTTCTGGAGACGCATCTCTGTTCGCACCCATGTCCCGCACACGGACACGCGTGCACCTGGTCTTTCTGCGTTTCGGAGTCGGCTCACACGTGTAGAACAGACATGCGCTCAGCATATGTGATTGTAACACTTGAAACAGTTTTTTTGAGTGACTTCTGCCTGGTTGGTTTTAAGGATGGTTTTTCAGTTATCCTTTTCACCTTTTTAAAAAAAATTATTTAATATATCAAGTTCAGCATTTTCCCCCAGAATAATCATACGTTATTCTTCAGCTCAGAGAGCTGTGAGCTTCTAAAGAGCAACTTGTAGCTTTAAGAATGTCTTTTTGCCCATACTTCCTTTGTTGAATACTTACATTATACATCAATTAGTATTCCATTTGAATTGGACATATATCGTAAACGTACTGACTGATTGGTCCGTGACTCAGTTGAGACTGGACTTCTCTTCATTAAGCCTGCTGATGGATTCCCTAACTCGGCCCCATAGCAGCTGATTTGTCAGTTCCCGCTCTCGCTGGTGTTTTCCCCTTTGCCATCTGGTCTGAGTTTAGCCTTCTGTGTCACCACTCGTCAGCTGACAGGAAAGCTTTGCTGGAAACATAACTGTGGAAGTCAATCAGCGGGAAAAACACATACATTCTTCCAAACTTGACCATCACTTCACGCACCGTTTACAGCTGCAGCAAAACCAGCTTTCCAAACACATGCTCGCTCGCACGCCGAATTATCAACCTGACAGCAATATGAGAAACGTATGTATACTTTAACTTTGGAGTTTTAATTTGTCATAAACGGCTTTTATTTATTCACTGTGTAGTCTGCTATAATGGAGTCTTGAGGGGTTTAGCAGCTCAGACTTGTCAGAAGTGTGATTGGTCCACCAAACCTTTCATATATCAGGTGTCTCTTTCAAGAAACCTCAAAATTGGCCCCCTTTCAACAGATTTCACCATTTTTCACCCGCACACAGTTTATTTCTCAGCGTATTCCTATAATTCCTCATGGATCAGTTATATTTGGGTTAAATCCCTTTTCTTTGTCATCTCGTTTGAAATTTCAACACCTTTGCATCAGACTCCATGGGAAGCTTAATGACTATAATGATTGGATTTTTCATTTCTTTGGCAAGCCAGGCGTCCCTCTTGGCACTTGAAATAATACTGAAAGCATTGCATATAAGTTGCCAAAAAAAGGGCATAATTTGTCAAACTACCACAGTGTTCAGTCGAGTGTTGGGGAAGCTAAATTTACAGATGGAGAAAGTTGCGTTTGGATTAGCGTGTGGAGGGGACCGCTGCTCCGTGGTGAGAAAACAGTGCTCACACTGTCTCTTCCGAACTGGGAATGCACGAATTGGCTGCTCTGTAATCCTGGTCTGTTTCATTAAATAAGGTGTGTGTGTGTGTGTTGCATTGGTGGAGAGTGGCGTCGTGAAAGTCTTGCAGCTCCATTGATAGACACACATTATGTACAGTAGGAAAATGTAAACGTGCTTAGTAAGTGTTAAGTGGAATATAACTGGGAGCCCAGTTTCTTCCAGATTTCTTCTAAGAAAAGGATTATTCCGCAACATTTCATAGTTTAAAACCTCGATAAAAGCCTGTAGTGAGCGTTTCAGCTCTTTCTTCTTTATAAGTAAAGCTACTTTTAGGTACTTAAGCATATTTTACAGCCTTCCAAGAGTTTAAAAACATATTTAAGGCCAACTGAAGTTCTGCAGCCTGTACAGTAGCTTTTAGAAAGCCGTTACATAAGATAAGTGCGTGTTTTATCTGTAAAGTAGCTACTAAATTTTACCGGGGCAAAAAACAAAAAAGTTTAACTCCTATCTTTATTTGGAGGATTGTGGATTTCAGTATATCTGTAACCGGTAAGAGTAGCTCAAAACTGTACCAGAATGCATTCCACCACTAGTTTATATTGATGCATCACTGAAATCAAACCAATAAGGGAACATTTAGGGGTCAGTTTGCAGCTTAAAAAACAAAGATTATGTTCTGTATTTCCGGAAAATTTCTGAAATGTGCATTCAGTATAAACAGCAGCTTGAATGTAATTTTCTAAAGGCTGCTCTTTCTAAAAAGTTTTTTTTTTTTTTATGCCCATCTGGCTGTGCACCCTCCACTGTGCATTCCAGAGACGGACCATTGAAGTGAGCTGATCTGAGCTCTGTGATAAAACTTAACCAAGTCAAAACAAAAGCTCTTTGGATAACTGCAGTGATTCAAGCAGAGCTTTGAAGGCGCTCCCAGTTGCAGAGGAGAGCGACCCCGAGCCTGCGAGCTTAAATCGCACAGCCCAGTGAGAGGAGAGCCAAACTGCCATGAGCTGCCTGACAGCCACAGGAGCCACAGCTTCAGGTTTCCTCATCTGGAAAAGCCACTGTAGCAGACCACGACTGAGGGGGAAACAGTGGAGGGGATTATGCACATACACTATCTTGTCAGGCTGTCAGGGGGTGTCCCTTGAAGCACATGGCAGCACAGTCCTCTGTGTGAAAACCACAGTGATTTTACACAAATGAACACAGTGAAGAAACTTGAGGCTGTCTCAGTTTGATTCTGCTTTGCTGCATTTTTTTTTTCCTTTTGCATTCAGTTATTTAAAAAACACACACATGCTAATTCTGACATTGGACCACTTTTAACCACAGCTGGAAACTATGCAAAAGAGAGTGAGGGTTCTTATTGCCTATGTGGGTGCTTTTCCAGAAGAAAACTGAACGAATTTGCCTTCAGTGAATAAGAGCATTGAGTAGTATACACTTATGAGGCAAGAATATTGTGCACTCGACTTGATCTGGACCTACAAGCCCAGGTTTACTGATGCAGGACACTTCTTACAGGACAGCATGTTCAGCTTCAGACAATCATCTATCTTTGTTTGCTTTCAGACAGCTGCTTATTTTCCCAGTGAGCACATGTTCCCCTGATTAATATAATTACAACCTTCACTTCACTTTTAGATTTGATTTTGGTCGCCCTTTAGCTGCCAATGCTCCTCAGTGTTCACCAGCATCTTGGCAACTGTGTTTTTTAACTGTTAATTGCAGAGCAGGTAAAATACAGTTGGTGCTTTATTACTGAAACCCACTTCCAGCTACTCGGAGAGGAAAATAAGCTACAAGAGCAGTGAAAAGGAGAGGCTCCGTTAAGCTGAGAGAAGCTGACAAGTGAAAATGTTCTGCCATCTTTCACGTTCACGTGGTGACTTTAATCCAGTGTTCATACAGAGAAGTTGACTAATTAAAGCCGCGTTCTGAATGCAACTGCAGCTGCAGAGAAATGCATTGTCAATAGCAGTTCAGGTGAAAAGGCCTTTATTTGCTTCATACTCTGTGATCAGTGTGTTCCAGTAGAGTAAAAAAAAAAGACCCTCCTTGTGATTCCTCGCATGTAGGATTTGTGATCAGCCTTGCCAGTTAAAAACAAGCTAATGTTAGGTGCTGATTACCTGATTAGAAGACAGATACTCTGCAAAGTTCTCATCTTTTGTTCAACCCAGCAGCCACGCTGTGAATTCCCTTGATAGCAGCGAACGTGATACGTTTTGGGAATGAGACCGGAGCTGAACCGCAGCCAGGACTGCTCAGCTGATGTATTTGCACACTGCAGCTAACGCTGTAGCCTCTTTGTCACGAGTGACACCCTAAACTGCAGAGCTGAAGCGCCGCCATGCCTGTACAAGACAGTTCCAGTTTCACAAGAGTAATTGTAACGTTCAGGCTTGACCTTTGCCCCAGTTTCTCGTTCCCTGTCTTTGTTTCCCACCGCCCTCTTGACAAGTTTTAACAAGCGGCAGGTTCTTGACCCTTTGAATTGTGCAGCCAGAAACTGATTGTTTGTGACAACAGCCTGGAGGGAGGTCTGCGAGTCATGATCGCCGTGTTTCTGACTGATGCTGCATCTCTCCGCGCTTTGTGCCTCAGTGCCTTTAAAAAATGAGGCTCTGAATCCCCACATCACCAGTTAAAGTCTTTTTGTCGTATCTCTAAATCTTTGTGGCCTTCGGAGTGAACATCACATTTTATTTAGCAGTTTTAGACACTTTAGTTGATGATAAATTATGCATTAGGTTTAGCGCGCTCACCCTGTGTGTCCATCTCCTGTGAGCTTTAGCCTTGTAATCTGCTTTTGATGCAGCCATTTGGAAAGTTGTTTGGAAGTTGTTGGACGCTGGGAAAGAGGGACACGGGGAGGAGCCGCAAACATCAGACAGGTACAAAATCTCCTCAGTTTAAACCTTCCTTTTCCTCCTCCTCCCCCCACAAATGTACTTAGCAGCTGTTTCTTTGGAAGTCACAGGAGGGAGGCTGCATGGAAAAAACGAGTCGAGCCATTTGGGTGGAGAGCAGTGGGAGGATTTTTTTTTTTTTTCCAATGTCTGTCTGATGGAGACGTGCTGATTTTTCTCAGCAAGCTATTCGTCTGCAAGCGCACACACGATGGCATGCAGTGGCAAGCTGCAGTGTTTATAGATTTAATTGGAACTAATAAGCGGGGGTCAGTAATGGACTTTAAATGAATTGTTTCCTTTTTGCGAGAAACCAAAGATTAATCGTGTCATACTGTTAGCTGCTGCTTAATATAGCTTTGTTTTTTTAAGAGAAAAGAAACCCGACTGCACATTGTTTTAAGTGTGTTCATATTTGACGCTGACTTGATTTCCTCCACCTGTAGCACACGAGAACGAGGAAGAAAAATAACCTTCAAGGTCAAACGTGTATTGATGGAAGGTCTAAGAACAGGCATGCCCTGTATCTCACTGCTGCTGCACATCCTGGCTGATCCTAGTCAGCTGAACTCAGCAAGATCAAATTAATTCTTTGAATGTTTATGCCTTTTATTGGACAATAGTAGCAGAGGAAATCAGAAACTTGGGGAAGGAGAAGTGAAATGACTTCAGCAGATGGTCCAACCACCTGAGAATCGATGTGGGGATATGCAGCTCGGGGAGTTTGCACCTATGTGGCGTGGCCCTTAAACCACCCAGTTATTGGGCTGATCTATTTCAGCGAGTGCAAAAAGCCTCGCAAAAACTATTCCTGCACCCTACACTCACCAAGAAGCTAACTCTGGGGTTATAACATAACTCTGACAAAGGAGGGAAGACGGAGAAAACATGAATGTAGCATCTGATAAAATGCTTTGCTGCAGAGCGCTTCTCGCTGCGCAGCATTTGTTTGTTTAACAGAGCAGTTACGGCACAAAGAGTCTGCTGCGACAGAAAACTTTGTGTTGCACAACCGGCTTATTTCTCGTCAGACAGAAACCAGAAATAAAGAGCTGTACGTATGTAAAGAAGTGACGTTTCTGTCACGTCCTCTTTCTCATTTCAGAGCGTTATTACTGGGACTCCAAACTGCGCATTCCCACAGCAGACTTTGACGAAGTCCTCCGCGACGATAAGGCCGCACTCGCTTGGCTCCTGGCCCTGCGCCGTGTTGGCATCGTCTACCTGAAGGGGGCTCCTGCAGAGCGAGGCCAAGTGGCCAGACTGGCTGAGAGGATTGGCTATCTCAGGCTGACATTTTACGGGTAAGACTCTGTGATCTTCTTCCATTTTGCTCCAGTGATCCTCGGCCAAGCCATTGTTTAATAATCTGACTCCCCTCTAAATCCGGAGCTGTTGAATTTTCCACTGATCATATTTTAGCTGGAACAGAGCCCGGGAGTGTTATTAGTAAAAAATTAAATACAAAAGACCCCTTTAAAAAAAAATACATGTCTTTTTCCAGTGAATCAAAAAGGCAGCTCAATATTTTGATGAATGAAGGGCTCGGATTCTGACTTTAGAACATTAAGGAAAAATGCCCAATAGTGAATAATCCATAGCTTTGATTCATTTCGGTTTCATGGAGGAGCTTAGCAAGCGGCCGGCGGCCCTTTTCACCACACCAGAGTTCATCATTTTGACTTATTGCTGTGCTGATTACTTGAGGACAGAGACGGGGAAAACAACCTAAAAGCATTCCAGCTTTTTTTTAAGCCAGAGGAATTACCTGGTGCACTCAGTCAGAACAGAGGTTTGGAGCGTAAAGCCTTCCCTCTGCCAGCGGATGAGCTCATGCTGCTGGAAGTAAAGAGTCTGCAGACTAAAGCTGAAGGCCTGCCATCACAGAAACGAGACAGTTTTACGAGTCCTGCATCATCCGAACGAGACGTGCAAACAGAACACGGAAGCTAACTTTACCTCATTAGTACTCGACTCCTGCTGCATCTCAATGAAGTGGCTGCTTAAGAGGCTACAGGCTGAGCATTCCTGTGAAGCTGCCTGGTCTCCCCTCAGGGAACCCTCTGAACTTCATCTCATCTCATCCTTTTCTCCACACAGCCAAATTGTCATTGCTGATCTTCTAAAGCCAGAGTTAAATAATTAAAGTGGAGTATATTAATGAATGTTATCTTTATCCTCAGGCACACGTGGCAGGTCCAGGACAAACCCATGGCAAACAATGTAGCCTACACTTCAGGGAAGCTCAGTCTGCATACAGACTACCCAGCATTACACTTTGCACCTGGAGTGAGTAAAATCTGACTTATAAGCTCTGTTTGGGGGATTAAATAACACTAGACAGATATGGTATCACTTAAGAGTTATGGTTGGCATTTGGCTTTTATGTTGTCAGAGTTGTAAAATGAGCATTTGTGCAGCATGTGTGTGTTGGGCTGTTGTAGGTGCAGTTTCTGCACTGCATCGTCGAGGCTAAGGAAGGAGGGGAGAGCCAAGTGGTGGACGGCTTCCACATGGCCGAGCAGCTGCAGAGAGAAGACCCAGAGGCCTTCCAGACACTCAGCTCGCTGCGCGTGGACTTCACCGACACTGGGACAGATTACTGCGACTTCATGCTGCAGTCCAAGAACCACATCATTGAGTAAGTGGATCTGATCAGCCAGATCATCTGGGTTTTTTTCCCCTGCATACACACACGTTTATTCACTGTACATAAAGCAGAGATTCAGACTTTTATAGAAACTACACAGTGACACTTCTCATCAGGGTAAGCTTAGGTGTGTGTTTGTGATTTGAAATGGGACAGTGCCATCTGCTGGTCAGATTTATTATGGTTGCATGTCCTCTGCGTGGCACAGAAAGAGCTCAGCACATATTGATTGCATTTTAATTAGAGGTTCAGCCCCCGTGCGTCTGTTCAAGCGTCCACACATGCTTGGCGGAAAAAAGATAGAATTGTGTCACAAGGTGATATTTAATCAATGTGTGGTAACTATTGTCACAATGGATGAGGTGGAAGTTGAGGGCAAAGAAACTGAGTAGAAAATTAATCTGCAATAAATTTCATAATTAATTGCTGAAGTCACTCTTGAAGGAGTAAGATCAGATTTTGGCTTTCATGCTTTTCTAAGATATTAAACTGTCTGTCTGTACTTTCAGTTGCACTGTTAGATTATTCAGTGAGTTGATATGTTAGATGCTTAATTAATATTTGACTAAAATGCTTAATCATTAAGTGGTTTCTAATTAATTTTTTGTAGACCATCTAATGAGTTAATGGCCGGATTGTTTCAGCTTGGTGATTCACTTTAGTTTGACATTGAGCTCTGTCCTCTCTTCTCTCTGAGCAGAGTTGATGCAGACGGCCGAGTTGTGAAGATAAACTACAATAACGCCACCAGAGACTCAGTGCTGGACCTCCCCTTGCATCAGGTTCAACCCTTCTACAGAGCGCTGAAGGCGTATGTGGATATCATGAACCAACCAGAGAATGTGGTCACCTATAGGATGGAGCCAGGTCAGTGTGCACTGCTTTCCACTCTGTTAAAAACATGAAGAATGGGAAAATGTCTGTAAAGCCCCCTATTTATGGTTACCCTCGCAGAAGGTTTAATATGCCAAACAATGGGTGTTGGTGGAAGAAAAAAATGAAAGTAAGTGATAAGCCAAGGGGGGGAAAAAGTGCAAATAAAATGAATGCTGTCGGGGAGAGCACTCCACTCTGCAGGATAATGCTTGTGTTAAACAGAAAATGAAGCAGGACAAACAGCTTTGTCCTCGTCAGGGTCATGATGACATCTGAGATGTCGGTGCCGTCTCTGCCACTGTGGAGCAAATCAAATTATCACAGTCTACTATAAATCTCTCTAGAAAATGAACACTGAGCAAAAGGTCTGCAGCATCCGGTGACGGAGATGAGGTCACGATATTTAACATATTTAGAGGACATAAGAGTGCAGTGGTGGTGGTGTTGGTAGAGATGCAGTGTTTTGACAGGATTCCTCAGGTTTCAAGCCCCCTGACCTGACTTTTAAGTTTGCTTTAAAGTACAACGTAAATGGTCGCTGCAAAGTGCTTCACAGCATGTTTTTCACTCGCAGCAGTGGCAGCAGAGCCACTGGGAGCAACTTGCAGTTCATTATCTGGCCCAAGGTCACATGAAGAAGTGAAACCACCTACATTGCAATTGGTGTTCGAATCACTACCACCTGAACCACAGCCGCCCTTAAAGGCTTTAACATGCTTCATATGTATATAATGTGCAACAATGACTGAAGGTCCCAATATTTCAGCCTGCTCCAAGGAGCCACATTCAAATGTGAGGTGAGACGCCTGCTGTCAGAAGTGCAGTGGTCCAATCACAGCAGCCGTAATACTGCATATCGTTTATGTTATTTTTAGAGGCGGCGCTCGGTCACAATGAGTCGTCTGGAAACTAAGAGTTGCTGTTTGGTCTTAGTTGGTTTAGTAGCTAGCAAGTATCAGCAAGTGTTAGTCAGCAAAACTGACCGGGGACAAGAAGCTGCTTTGGTCTCGTGGTAAATGGTGCCGCAGCACAGTGAAACTTTGGCACATGCTGTTTGAAGTGTGAGTGCCAGTTTTGAGAAGTTAGAAAGGCTGCAGGCCAATCATTTCCAAGACTGTGATGTCAGAGGTTTCAGATTTTATTTGAAGCATAATGAAGCCTTTGAGCTATTATAAGCTGTTCTGCAGCCAACTCTGACCTCTCCGAATGAGGCGGCACAAATAAGAAAATTAAATTCTGTGCTGAAATAAATCTAGGATCAGCGACATGCCCCATAGCTTCATATCTGATCCCTGGTGGTTGTTCTATTTCAGGTGACATCGTAACCTTTGATAACTGGCGTCTGCTGCACGGCCGGAAGAGCTACATTAGCAGGCCGGACAGGCTCCGACACCTCGAGGGATGCTACCTGGATTGGGACGAAGTCATGTCTCGTCTCCGGATTCTCCGCAAAGAGGCCCACAAGGATGTGTGAGCGGCAGACGTACGGCCACATTGAAATGAGCAGCTTTAAAGCCTTTGCAAAGAATTTAAGCTGAATGTCTGTTAAAATGCTGAGAGGGCAGAGTGCAAACATGTTGACCTGTCGGGCAGATCAAGATCATGAGCTGAATCTCTGTGATTAAACTAATAAATCATAAATATTTTTAAAAAATAGTTATTTACAGAAAAGAACTGATGGCAGGAACGCCACAGATATGTAACATAGTGCAACACAACAATGCAAGAATTAAGAAAAACACCTCACTTAAATTTAAAGGTGTTTTAAAACTTACTGGTTTTTATGACTTTTTACAAGCTTAATGATGAGATTTTATATGTTGTACTCCTTTCTGATTCTGATATTGTTTAATTTATACATTTTCTACACTAATTTATCGTTTCCTATTCTTAAATATTTGGCTGAAGCTGTCATGTTTCTGAAATCGCTCCCTTTTTTCTGCACTGTTCTGATTCATGAGTCTGAAATCTGAAACTTACTGTCTATTACTGTAAGGTGCCATCTCTATTATTGTATATAAGGAACATTTAACAAGGGAGTGATTTCAGACAGAGCCTTTGTAAATCCACGTTTCTGATTGGTTCCCTTTTTTTAATGTTTCAGTGCCTGCTGCAGTATCTTGTTACCTCTCCTGTTTGATCCTGTGCCTGCGTGAAGGATGTGCTGTCCTTCACGTTCCTTTCATTCTGTAGAGTTGCACTTTCAAAAATGCCTTGTGCTCCAGGACAGCCGTTGTATTAGAAGTGGTCTTGTGAAATACCAGCAGCAGGCCAGTTAAACCATATTACAGCGTTGCATGACATGGTTATGCTGTACACACTGGAGCTGTCCACAGGCATTTCTATTCGGTGACTTGAAAATTGAGTCTACGTTGTTGTTTTTTTTCTTGCTTCTGATGCTAAATAAACCATGTAAAACATGTATAATAACGCTACTGTGATTCTTCCAAATAGAGCCTCTACTGTATATTAGACTCTCTCAGCTGTTTGTGTGAAATCTCAAAGAAAGCTCTCTGAGATCCCAGCAGTAAATGGACCGGCACTTAAACTCAGCAGACACTTTGTTAGGTACACCTGCTCAGCTGCTCGTGTCTAATCAGGCAGTCACATGGTAGAAACTCCATGTAGGTGTGTAGACATGGTCAAGATGACCTGCTGAAGTTCAAACTGAGCATCAGAATGGGTGAAGAAAGGTGATTTAAGTGACACTGGATGTTGCATGGTTGTTGGTGAAAGATGGGTTGGTTTGAGTATTTCAGAAACTGCTGATCTTCTGGGATTTTACCACAGAGCCATCTCTAAGAGTTTACAGAGAATGGTCCAATAATAATAATAGGAAATATCCAGTGAGCGGCGGTTCTCTGGGTGAAAATGCCTTGTTGATGCCAGAGGAGAATGGCCAGACTGCTTCAGGCCGATAGAGGCAACAGTATCTCAAATAACCACTCATTACAACCAAGGCATGCAGAAGAGCACCTCTGTATGCACAACCTTGTAGCAGGTGGGCTGCAGCAGCAAAAGACCACAGTGTGTGCCACTCCTGTCCGCTAAGAACAGGAAACTGAGGCTACAATTTCCACCGCTTCACCAAATTTGGACAATAGAAGATTGGAAAAATGTTGCCTGGTTTGACGAGTCCCAATTGCTGCTGCAACATTCAGATGTTAGGGTCAGAATTTGCCGTAAACATGAAAGCATGGATCCATCCTGGCTTGATGGTGGTGGTGTAATGGGGTGTGGAATATTTGCTTTGGTATTGTTGCTGTGCCCATCCCTTTATGAGCACAATGCGCCCATCTTGGCCTCCAGCAGGAAGTGCACCATGGCACAAAGCTCAAACTGTGTGATCATATCATGGACCAAAACCTCTGAGGAGTCTTTCCAGCACCTTGTTGAATCTATGCCACGAAGAATTAAGGCGGCTCTCAAGGCAAAGGCGGTCCAACCCTTTCAGTAGCAAAGTGTACCACGAACATGAGGAGCTGGGGATCAAACCACCAACTTTTTGGTTAGGATACTCTAAGCAGCAGTACTCTTTGTGATTAGATGTAAACGGATCCTTTGTGTCCATAAACAGTTTGACATTTATTCAGTAGCTGCCAGAAATTTGTCACCAAGCTCTGCTCACCCACTGCTGTTGCTGTGAAAAGGATCTGTATTGTGATAAAACATGTTTACAGGTGATGGCTCATTCTCTGGCAGCCCAGCTGGATGCTTGACATTTTTTTTTTTTTTGCACTTTCCTGCAGTCGTAATGCATTCAATGGTTTTGCAGGTGTTTCACCCTCGTGTGCTGTTCCATGTTTTTATTACTGAGCCGATGTTTGCAGTTCTGACGGGCCCCATCGCGTTTGTGTTTTTACATCTATACAGCCGTAACGATTCACGTAAAAATACTTAACAGATGTTAAATTTACCCCAATTTTAAGCAAAACTTGCCACGTGTAAGGTTATTATATGCATACTGTTTCTTCCTGTTCATCTTGGGTCCAAACACTTTGCAGTGCTACTTTTTGTCGCTACTGGACCCAGAACAGAATTTAGATGAGGGGACATCTCCTGATCAGGATGAGGAGTTCAAAATCAAGAGTAACCGCTATTTGTGTCGGCCCTGGTTGCGCCACGCTGGCAGCCATGTGGGGCGATTTATTCCATTCATCCGTATTCCTCCCCTCGCTGGCTGCTGACAGATAGTGATGGTATGATGAGGCCCCGTGAATCTGTCGAATCTTTCCAGCCAACTGATTCGCCAAATACCTGATCACATGAAGCCCTGTTTAACAGCTCATTTAGGAGTACTGACAAGTGCTACACATTTGATGTACAGCAATCCTGCTGTTATGTTACATGTTGACTGGTGGATCCTTTATATATATATAACCTCCTGAGACCCTGCGTCCACATATGGGGACATTACATTTTGGCTTTGCTGCACCTTATACTTCATTGTGCTCAATAGTATTTTATACTTTAAGTTATGTTGTTTTTGTTGTGTTATGCTATAAAATAATCCCAGTGTCCACATCTGAGGACATCTTTTTGTCTCACAAAAGTATGTAACAACCATGTAACAAAATACAACTTCCTGTTCAAAGAGGACGCTTAGTTTATATCCATCCATCCATCCATTTGCTTCCGCTTATCCTGTTTAGGGTCGCGGGGGGGCTGGAGCCTATCCCAGCAGA
>JAVDPK010001432.1:857925-881394 GCA_034780415.1 Cichlasoma orientale | reverse complement strand
AAAAAAAGCTTTTCAAAGTGGTTTAAAGACAGTCAGTCAGTTCTGTCAGTGTATCAAGAGGAGGCTTTTAAATACTCCACGAATAAGTAAGATCTGCACACATGAACACAGTAAACCTTGAGAGGGTGTGTTTTGTGTGTGCGCGCGGAGGTGGGGGCACCTAAAAATGTGTCCGCATACACCTCAGAAAGTATACAGCTGCGCCCTTGACTCCAGGGCTGAGCACATGAAGGATTTTTATTGACCCCTCTCCAGGACTAACTGCAGGTAAAGTTAAACTAACACAGCCTGTTTTGGGTCTCCAAATTCAAATCTTAGAGCGCATCCATTAAAGTGCAGCGGTCTAGCCAGAAACATGATTATATTTTGGCCATAAAATGATCCTGATTGAGCTATTAACAGTTTCTTTTGAAAAATAGCCATTCCTTTACAGGCAGCTGTTTTTTTTTTAAAAAAGAAAAAAAAAAAAGAGAGAGAGAGAGAGAGAGAGCAAAAATCTGATCGTTCTCCAGCTAATTCTTAATTGGCCTTTTCCCTTCCTGATTTTTACATTTAAGAAAGAAATGTAGCTATTTAAGCTATTGAGTCATCATCTGAATGCTTTATCACACCAAGACATGTTTTACCTGTCAAGACTGATTTGACTGAGTTATATTCTGCAGAGAACTTTCTTTTTTAAATGTATTTTACTCAAATTTACCAGCTCGTCATATTTACGTGACCTCGAGCTCATACAAGATCCAGTTTCTTCTTTCTTGTGACTGGATGCTGCTAAAATCCGCTCATTTCCCAGAGTTAACGAACAGTTAAATAATTTAGGAGAATCTATATGTTGATCCTAGGACATATAGATGTCACCAGTTTCTTTCAGACAAAATCATATTTATTAATAATGTTCCACATCTATGTTGTGTTGCAGTCTGTTGTTCACTGCTGCTGATCTTAGTCAAAGCATCTCATCTTTGCACGCTGCCTAATTAAGGTAAATACAATTGAAACTCTGCTTCAGCAACTCTCTTCAAATGTTGTGTGAACAGGCTCTGTGTAACATCTGGAATCTATCTCAACATCAAATCTACTAAAACACCACCGCTCTCAGTCACTTAGTCTTTTCTTTCTTCTGCAGTGGATCTATATGTTTTGTATGCAGGACAAACTGTGATATAGCGGAAAGCTTTTTAAAATGTATTCAAAAAAAGCCACATAGCAATGCTGTGATCAAACTGGATATAAAAAGTCATGCTAATTATTTGATCGAGACCACTGCATTGACTCCATGGGCTGGGGTTCCAAAAAACTAAAAAGTTACATCAGACTCAAGTTTTTCCACAAAGCAGTACAATGTCTTCCAGCGAAGTTTCATGCAATTATGTCAAAATCTCCATTTGATGTATTGTAAAACCAGATAAAATAAATCTGTGCTGATCCTATCAATAGATCGACACAGGCTTTGTTTGGACATGCCCCCTTTTGCTCGGCACAGGCCTCGGACCTTTGGTACAAGACGTAACATCACTAGCGACAGGCTTGGTTTGGAGCTGGCCTGGGTTTGTCATTACCCCGACACTCAGCTCACATTGGTACCCACAGAGCTTTCCTCATTCTTTAAAATAATGCAAACTTGCACTTTGTAAGAACAGTTTCAGCAGCTCGCTCCACCTCGTTCCATTTTCCTTTGTTTACAGGAGAACAAGTACACACACAGAGCTTTGTTTGGGACATCTTTATTATATTGCCAAAGCTGTACATATTTTATAAATACTTTGAATACTGGAATAGTTACAACCACCATCTCATTTCATTTTTCCTTCTCTTTACAGCAATCAGCTTTCACAGCAACAGAGATGAGCTGTAATAATCCAGTTTAACAAAAAAAAAAGTTTACTCAAGCAGAAAATTCTCAGATCAGTTTTGCAGACACTTCAGATCAAGTTGTGATTTATTAATGGAACAGCATCTTCTCCAGAATGATTTCCTTTTGCACAGTTAAAGTTCTAAAAATACACGGATCAAAATAACATCTTCCAGCCTTACAGCTGTACTGATATATTGCTGATCTGGAGAAAGTGTTCAACACATTCACACACGCACACTCACTGTGAAAGTAAACGGGGCCAGCGATGGGACCGGACGCTTTACAATCACGAACAGACACGACATTAAGACTCGATCATCTCCTCGAGCAGCAGACGACCACAGATGGAGTCTTCAACACGTTCTGAAGGGTCAGTCACGTGATTAAGAACTGCTGCTGGGAGTTTGGAGGGCTTTTGTTATTTTTGAACACCCCAATCAGTTATGTAAAAACTGTTGTTTTAATCTGTGCAATTTGCGCACTGGTTTCAGCTTCACATGGACGTCACACTGCAACTAAAAATTGTTTCTTTCTCCAATTCTCATTTGTCGGCTCCCCCGACACACTCACTACCTTTTCCTGCCTCAGTCACATTTGGTGAAAGAGTGGCCTTAAACAGGTGACTACTCATGGTTATAAGAACGAATGGCTGACGGAAATCTGTGCATTTTCCTTTTATTTCTGTGCGTTTGATCACCAGTAATGTCTGTTCTGATTGTCTAAATGAAGCCAAAATAACAAAAATTAAAAAAGAAAAAAAGATGAGAAGTTGATTTTCCTTTGGAGGTGGCTCGGAGCTCTTAGGAGAGTGCCAAACATTATAACAAGCCATCAGACGTGTCCTGTACTTGGAAAATTAGAAATATTGCTGACCTGTTTTTAAGGCAGCAGCCACACAGTGTCGTTAATGGGAAGGCAAGGCGCAGCCCAGATGCGTTACAGCTACTTTTAAACTCACTGAAAAATGACTTACTCTAAATATTGTTTAATCAATATTTAGAGTAACCAGTACCAGTGTGTAGAGTACCAGTGTGTAGTTCAAGTGTTTGAACCCCAGATGTGGAAAAGTTTACAAGTAGTCTCTAAATGATCACTCAAACACTGAATGCTTTTATTTAGATACTCGTATTCCTGGACTGAACAGTGAGTGACATGAACAAGTAAAAAAAAAAAAATCAAGTATCCATCAGTATTTGAATGCAGCAATTTTTAAACTGGTGCAGATCAGCTGTGGGAAAACAAGCAGCATGTTTGTACGCCATCAAAGAGTTTACACGGCCTTCAGTAGCTCATTATACATGCAGCCTTTGCCTACAGTTAAAAGCTGTGGCATTTACCCCAGCATCCCTGCCGCCTGCTGTGACATCACTGATTGGGGTGGGGCTTGCAAGCACCCACAGAGAGCAACACAGCAGCAGTTCTTTGCATTGATTGACCCATGATCACCTTTTAAAACTCTACATACGCATGTCACACTGAAATAATATTCAATCGACGTGTACTATAGAAAAACAAACTCGTTCTTACATTCGTCACCCTGTGAAAGCCAGTTAACTGAAGAAAACCTGGCTCTGGCAATGGCTAACTACTTATTAAGTATTGCACATCTAGCAAATTAACATTTGTAACTTTTTTTCAGAAATGTACAGTCAATATATGCATATATTAAATAAATACTATATATAGAAATATATATATAATATTTATTTTTCATCCTTATAGTAACATGCAGTTGATAACAGCAGACCACAGACGAGAAATTTTACAGTAGAACTAGAACAGTAATTGAGCCTGGTGGGCCGGTCTAGGGCAAGAGTACACATCTGAGAACACTCACAGTATTTTAGGGTTCAAACACCATAACGAAGCGTTTACATGCGGTGCTCTGGTGCAGTATACAGTAGCATTTTCAGTATGTAACATCCTGCACTACACGAGGGTCTCTGGTTGTTTGACCAGTTTAAACTTGGACAGACGGGACCTTTACAGTAACCACATATCACAGAATAAGTCACAGTCGTATGGAGACGGGCGGGGGAGGGGAGGAAGTTACGCTGTAGTGAATGTCGAGGCTGTGCACAGGACCTGCAAGCACTCTGTGCCTCGAGTGGGGGGGGGGGGGCCTCGTATCTCATACGAGTAAAAACAGTTGTGTCTCAGTAGCAGGAACAAGGAGCAAGACTGTCACCAGGAGCAGAACAACTCGAGGAGTAACACTTCCCCGACTAAAGGAGCAGGCAAACATTTAGCTAGTCAGGGAAGAACATCTGGACAACAGCGGTGAAGAGTTGGAAGTATTTACATGACATCACAGGCCAAACATTTCTACACAGTTGGATCTAAAAAGGGTCTTGAGGTTTGTATATACAGGGAGGAGAGAGCAGGAGTTGTGTGCTTAGAGTGAAATCAGGGAATGTTAAGTCTGTGGTTTTAGGAGCTGAGAAGATGCCACTTCAAGTTGAGAGAGAGGCACACCGAGGATTGGGGGGGGGGGGGGGAGACGTGTAAACTAGCTAGGAAGGGGTCTCGGTGACAGCATCTTGGGTTTTCCTTCCGCCTCCTTCCCCTTAACTGCCGCCACGTACGAGAAAAGGCAGAGGACCGAGTAACAGATCTGATGTGCCTGCAGAGGGGTGAAAACAGGAGGAGGATGAAGTGAGAGGGAGCCATCTGCACACAGTTATTAATAATACAAGGAACAAAGCTGGAGTGGCTCCCCTCAATTAGCACTAATGACACTATGGCACCCTTTTTACCAAACGGCTCTGTGCCAGCCGCCAGTTTCCTGATGTTAAGCTGGTGGCAGGAAACCACTAATAAATGCAGCAATTTAATGAGCAGTAAAAAGAAATGAAGTATCAAAAACCCATAATTCAAACTCTTTAAATGTCCCTGCATTTTTTTCTTCATGAGAAGAAAAATGCATTGAACAGTATCGGACCTTTAACCTGAATGCCCATCATGCTCTAGTCTTAGCGTTGTGGGGAAAACTGTCATGTTTTCACTTTGAACTGAAGTGTTCAGGATTCTTGCAAATATGAAATATTATCACCATGGGCTTTTTTACAACTGCTAAAACATTAAAAATGTGGAGGTTTGACAAGAAGCGGCGTTGAGCCACATGAAGTGCTGAAGCGGGCTCGGCATTTGCATAATCTTCCAGCAACACACTCAAATACATGTGAGCGTACATTCTTTACCATTGTATAACCTGAAGTGATGGCACGCTGCAGTTTACCTCTTGAACAGTGGTTAAAATGAATCTGCCCCATATTATTAAAAAAAGTAACTTCGTAATCAATGCGTCAGACCCACCAGGGCAGCCGCTTTATTTTTCTGGGCAAACTGTTAAATAAAATGGGAACCGAAGGCATTTTCAGACCAGAGAGATACGGACTCCCTGAGGTTAAGTGCCCCCCCCCTGTGGAGCTCCCCTGAAAACTACATTTACCTTCAGGGGCTTTTTCCTGTTTCCATTTTGCACCACCACAGCGCACACCAATACGATCTAATACCCAACTGGATGCCAAAGGCAGCAAGATGAGAGGAAATATGAGCAAAATGTATGATATATTCACTGTGACAAGTCAAAAGTGCGCAGGATCTTCTCTCACATGTAAGCGTAATAAAGCCTGGATTTCACTGTCAGCCCATTTCTCTGTATTTTGATCCATTTTTAGAGTTAACTGTTGCTCGTGCAGCACAATCGCTGCCTTATGCCGAGACCAATCATCACACACTTACATCACTCAAAGGCTGCTCTTGTGCCAGAAAGTACACACCCTCCAGCAGAAGCTTAAAAAAAAAAAAAAAAAAGGAGCTTCTACAAACTCTGACAGTTCCTACTTTATGTGGAACGCACAGAAAAAAGTACAAACTATGAAATGAACTGCGAACTGAAAGAGCCTGACTGAAAGTTAAGAGCACGTTTCTGCTGTGTCCATCTTGTGACTAGCACTCGTGTATGGACGTGTTCATAAACAGCACTGATTTGAGATAGAAGAGGAGAGGACTCACCATGGGGGTCTTGTACTTGTGGATCACCACTTCTTTAGTTTCAGGAACTATGCCGGTGCAAGAGACAAAACAAAGAATTCAAAGGCAGCAGAAATGAGTTAACGTTAGAGAGCTCTTTTTTGGGTGGGGTGGGGGGTTAAAGGGTTGGAGTTTCAACAAGGTGTAAAATGAGATGTGGGCCAAGAAAAGTTCACCATAAAAAGGGAAGTTAAACTTTAGATGGAGGCGGCAGGAAGTGGTCGTCTACTTTGGGCTTGGATACAATTCAATCGTGAAATCCGGCTTATGTTGAAGTGTTTTATTATTGTGATTAATTAACCAATCAGATGTCCTTTCTGAAATGTTCCAAGTCCATCAAAATGTTAAATTTTAGCTTGGGCTCGTGGGTGAGACGTTCATGGCCCACACGATGAACAAATAAGAACACAAATGTCATAACAGGAGACGGCAGAGGTTGCAAAGTTAATATATGAAAAACAAACAATAAAAAAAAAGGACGACCTCCCCGACCCCTTCGAACCGAGTGAACTGAAAGTTAAGACATCACAGAAGAGTAGATACAAGGGGCCAAAATCCTTTGACCCAGGACCACGTCACTGTCCACAGGACAGACTGACTTTTCATTAGTAACTGAACCCATAGCAGAGATGAAAAGGCTGAGATCTGGACAGATGAGGGGGCTGAGAAATCCTCAGCCCCCCACAAACTAACTGTCCCACCCAAGATCTCCGCTTTGCTGAGATACAGAGGCAGATGGTCAGAGAGTGACGACCACGTGAGAGATGGAGTCTGGGGTGATCTCCGAAATGAATCAGAAGCAAGTGATGGAGGAAGCAGAGGAAAATTAGGGGCATAGAAAAGGGGAGGGGAAATAAAAAAATCTATGAAAAGGATGGAGTGAGGAAATATTCTGCACAGGTTTAGTTTGAATAAGAAAGGAGAAAGGTGACGACACTTTACCTGCTGGAGAATGAAGGTTTTCATAGTGGCAAAGATGAGGGCAACATTACAAAAGCAGCACAGAGACATGACAGTAACCCAGCCAGGCGCTCAACTTCAACCTCTGATCGTCACATACTGCAAGCCATCATTTCTGATTTATTCTCTATTTTTTATATATGCATTTTTTTTATTCTGCCTCAGCAAGTTTAAGAGCTACAGCTGCTACTTATTCTTCAGTTAGACATTTTCATTTTCCATGAAACTTAACAGGAACTTACTAACTAGGTGACGCATCTCAAACCTGTGAAAATCCTGCTACTTGCGTGGCACTTTCAGCTGCTCCCTTATTTCCTTAGGGGTCGCCGCAGCAGATGGATCTGCATGACTGATTTGGCACAGATTTTACACCAGATGCCCTTCGTGACGCAACCCTCCCATTTATATGGGCCTGGGACCAGCACTGCGAGTACACAAGCTTGTGACCCCCCGAGGCTGGGTTTGTGTCTCCTCCCAAGACAAACGTGTTAACCACCACACTGCGCTACTAATGAGACTAAACGCCTTCCTCGTCACGCATCAAGCACGACCCAATATCTAATGCTTTTAAAGACATTCACAGATGCGAGATGTAAAAGTTAAAATAGGCCAAAACATTTTTAAGGTTTCAGATTTGAAAAAGGTTAAAGTCGTATTAAAAGGTGGCAGCTCTGCTCTAGGAACAACTCCAGTTCAGAGCTGAAGTCGGGGGGGCTGGAGTGAATCACTGCAGTTACTGAGCAAGAGGCAGGAAACGTCCTGGACAGGTCGCCAGTCCATTGCAGGGCTATATAATTAATGCATTTGTTGGGGACCATGTAGTGCTACTTGAAAGGTTTTGGTCTATTTATGCCATTTTCAACAATATGGAGAGTTTAAAAGGAGCAATATCCCTGAATGCTTATCTACTTCCTAACATTAGAAGCTTTTATTATGTAGTTTCTTTAGAAAAAGCTTTTACTGTGCAGTTTCTGGAAATCAGTTAATGTGATCAAGACATCCTTTCAGCTCTAATATTTGTGTGGCACTGCTGTTAAACATTAAAGGGGACCTATATGTTTTTCCTTAGTTTCTGTTGAGTGTTTGTTCTCATGTTAAACATGTCCAACATTTTAAATAATGAAATAAGCCTATGTGCAAGCAACCCTAATGAGCCAAAAGCTCAGGCTTCACACTCGTTTGAGAGCAAATATCCTTAAAGTGTGAGCAGAGCAAACCCCACCCACACACTGTTCAGACCTGTTTGCGAGGGGCAGCCAATCAAAGAAAGTTGGCTTTAAATGAAGTAGCAAGTGTGCTTAAATGAGACTAAACTGCCAGGCTGCACCATAGTCCAGTGTGATATCAATAAGGATTATAAAGCTGCTCTATTTGACTAATAATAATAAAAATATGGAATTGGAAACAAGCAGAATAGGTCCCCTTTAAGGTATGCATCTACACAAGCTACACACTTCAGAGCTGCCTTTTTAGCTTTCCTCAATATATTTGAATACAAACGTGGAATTTTCCTTTCCACACCCTGCAGACCATTTCTCACAAACTTTATCCTTTTATCAACTAAAAGAGGCATCACTCGCTCTAACCCTCAACACTCGCCTGTGACACCCGCTGAATAATACATCACTCACTCAATCGCCTACAGACGTCAGTGTCTCGGTGTTCCTGACGAGAGCGACTATCCAATTTAGTGAACCCTTATTAGCTTTCATCAATACATTCGCCGTGAAGCTGAGTTACTGCCGTGCCGAGTACAGGCCTAGAATCAATAGATGGTGTAATTACCAAATTCCTCCAGGACAAAGACTCCCTTCACTGTATTGCACTTTTTAATGTGACTCAGCTCTATGAAAACCTAAAAACAAACAAACGAAACAAACAAAACAAGACAGAAAATTATTAACTCAACAACACTGGATGGCAAACACGTCATATTTTTAAAAATTAGCCATGTTTAAACTTGTTTTATTCAGTGTGAAAGATCAAAATAAAACAGCTACACATGGAATGCAAGCTTTTAACGGCTAAGGGAAAAGAAAAGAAAAAGCACACTATGAGAAGTTTCCATGATCAAACGCATACATGGGCAATGAGGAGAAGCTCAACGCTAATTCAACGTGGCTCATCAATGAAGTGAATCAGAACTGGGACATTTTGGTCATGTTTGGTGTGAACAGCAAAGGTACTTCAAAAAAAAAAACAAACAAAACAAACATCTTTTTTTTTAATGCTCAAAGATGCATTATGGCCCATATGATGCATACATGGAAGTTCCATATAAAATGTAGACAAGGACACAAAATTAGACTTGCCATACAGCTACGACAGGAAAGAAAAGAAAAGATAGAAAGAACAAAAGGAACCGAAGATGTAACTGCTAATAAGCAAACACAGCAGAGGTTGTGTACCTTCCGCTCCTTGCAGGGGGAGAGAGCATGGGAGAGAAATGGTTTGGATTATTATCGGACAGAAGAGCACAAACACTCGACGACACTCTGAGAGGGCACTGTCCACAGGAGCCTCGTACAGAGTCAAATCAAGAATCTAGCTAAGAGGTTACAAGAGCCAATATGATATTTAAAAAAAAAAAAAAAATCCATCACCAGAGGACTCAGCCCCCCAAAAAAGGAAAAAACAAAACAATAAATACATTAAAAAAAAAAAAAAAAAAGGAAGAAGAAGACTAGAGGTTTGACTAGAATATTAAGAACTGGATTCACCTCTGTTTTCCTGGACTTTAAACATCTCAGTTCCCCCCCAGAGCCCTCCATGCCTCCTCCTCCAGCAACAAGGGCTGGCACCAACGCCACTTGCTCACACAGCAGAACAAATAAATGAGGGTAGTTACTGATGGACAATAAATCCCACTGTGATATGCCACCTCCGAAACATCTCACTGCACGGGGACCCAAGCAGGAGCGCACTCACTAATCTGCTGAACTCTGTTGTTTTCAATATGTCTGCTGAATGGCATCCAGTGCTCTTGCTGAGTTTGGTAAAAGTGTGTGTGGATGTTCAGTGAGCTGATGCAAATGCGGAGCGTGAAGTCTCTTAATCAATCATAGTTCATTAATTATAGTGAGTCTGGGCTTAGTAATGGTGGTCTGTTGAAATATGACAGATCAATTGGAATCTCTGCTTAGGCGTGGGAAATTATGTGAGCTGGTTTCCAATTTTTATAGAATTAGTCACGTTATTTTGAAAAAAAAACCTATGAAGGTAGACATAATTGATATTTTTGAAAATAGACTGTATTCAAAAGATGGAAGAAGCTTTAAAATACCAAGAAGGTCATTTTGAACCTTTGGCATTTTAAAAATCATGTAATTCTGTTAAAATAAACCCCCCATGATCTCATGTTGCAGGAGGTTTACTGAAATGGGTTTATTCACCATAGAGAGAATTTTGGGCTATGTGGGATAAAAAGGAAAAAAAAACACAACCACTTATACCCAGAGCTGCCAACGGAGTCATTTGGACCCCCACAGAAATCAATCTAAAATGCTGCGCTTAATATTTGCAGCATGCCTGGCTGTGCAGCAACACAATGTTCATACACATTTTGCCATTTAAATTTGAGCCAGAGCTAGATGATAGTTAGATAAAAGATGAATAATTACTGCACGGCTGAATGGGGTTGTGGACGGGATGTTGAGCCGGGCTACTGCAGGACAGAGCGGGGGGAGTTTGTGTCAGAACGCGTGGAGAACCGGGTGGGTTGGGTTGCTGGTTGTGCTGAGTATGGGGGAACTGTAGCTACGCTGAGCAGCAAGCCCAGAGTGTGGAGAAGTGATCTCAGTAAATAAAGAGTAGAAATTCAGAGTGGAGCTAAATCGGGCGAGTATCAGAGCAGGAGAGCTGAGGAGGTGAAGGGCTGTAGACTGAGGTGGAGCAGTGTGGACGTGGATGAGGAAGATGAGGTTCTAGTGTTAAACCACCATTCTTTCTAATGGCCACCAGGGGGGTGTTTCCTCTGGCTGCAAAAAAAAAAGTCTGATTTTAAAGAAGTTTACTGGAAAACAGTCCTCATTTGATCTGTGGTCTCAAATATTTTCCTGATTAATTTATCAACTCAGTCGTTTATTTATGTAAATTAGGTTCCCATATAGAATAAAAAAAGTTAAGGCAGGGTATGATTTTAGGGTGTGGCTACTTTGTGAATGACAAGTCACTATCCTATGAGGATACAGTGCCTGTCAATTTCTTAGCTGGATCCACTTGGCGTGTCTGGTTTCAAAGAAACCAAGATGGCCAGGGCCAAAATGCCCAAGCTGAGGCTTCAAAAACAGGGGTCCACAAACCAATGGCTATATCCATCTTTCATATACAGTCTATGACTGCAAACCAGGCAAGCACGCAAACAGTACCGGTCAAAAGTTTGGACACATTTGGTCAATTCTTTATTTTCATTATTTTTGCACATTTTATAGTAACAGTAAATAATCTTTATTCTTGTTTTCTACTCGTTTAATATCGCAGCATCTGTAACCTTCAATATAAAGCACCCAGAGGCGACGGTTGTTCTGAATTGAATAAATGCACCTTTAAAGACACCCAAAGAGTGATCAGGAACACTTCCAAACATCACCGATGTTCTGTTACTTCTGAACTTGTTCAGAACAAATTTTAAGAAATTTACATTTTACAAAAACCTTTTCAAAGAGTTTAATTTTGTGTATTTGTGTGTCAGTTTTTTATTAAATGTCTCAGATAATGGGAAACATCCACGCCCTCGGGTGTCCAAACCTTTGACTGGTACTGTATGGGGCACCGTCATGAAACAAACAAATGAATACATTTTATCATTTTGGGTACTGATATACAGTATTGTCCAAAAGTCTTGAACTGGCCCTCATTTCTTTAATTTTGCTTCCATGGAGACAGATTTTCTTGAAGTTTTTTAAAGTGCTCTTGAGCAAAAGTCCTCCAGCTTTCTGAAGGTCTTGCAAAGATTTTCTTTGGACATTGGCTGCTTTTTCACTCATTTTCAGTCCCGTCGTTGTACCCGACCATGTTCAGAGGAACTGAGTTTTTTGGGTTTGTTGAGACACCTGTGAATCATTCTAGTATTAAAAAGGCACTGAACTCAAAGGATGAACCAGCGTTGTGTCTACACTTAACTTAGCAAAATCTATTTTAAATCATGTCTTTTTGCACTTTGTTACCAGCAGCCTGTTGCAAAAAAATCATCATTTGTTCCCATTACAAAAAAAGTCAAAGATAACAGTTTGACAGACATAAAAACGGTGATTGTATTGCCATTTATGTTTGAACGTTTCAAGAAATCACTGCACCCATTTATCTAGAAAAATAGAAAGAAATGAGGGCAGGCTCAAGACTTTTGCATAATACTGTAGTACATCTAATTTAAATGGGAGACATTTATACTGTATCAGAAAAAAATACAAGTTTAATTCCAGTTGAAACTGGATTTTTTTTTTGGTAGAAAGCAGGTCCAATTACAAGGTAGTGAGCAATCTAATGACGAATACTGGTTTTTCTCTTTTAATCCCTATTTTGTATCACTTCACTCATTTAGACTTTATTTTTTGTAATGTTCAGGTTGTATTGAGTGTCTTACTACCCATGCTATTCAGCATTGTTCGATCACAGCTTCACACTTTAATGAGCCTGTGGAAACAGCACCCCAACTATCACTACCTGCTCAGACATGAAGACAACACGTGGTGATGATGTTCAAGGGTCCAAACTCAAATCAAAAGTTGCTATAAAATAGCCAATTATTAATGAAAAGTCTTTGCTCAAAGTCATCCGTCTTATCACTGTTGAACACCACACACACACACACACACACACTTACACTTTAACACTTCATCTCCTCCCACACAGTAAACTCAACATGAAGTTTGAGCACCACAGATGTCAAAAGAAACTTGTGTGCAAGGATGTGTTGTTAATTTTTTTTTTTTTTTTTTTTTTTTGCCAAAGGCGTGCATACAAATACACACACACACACACACGCACACACACACACAAAAAAGAACAGAGTGAAACTGGGGAGAAAAAAGAAAAAAAAGCAAATCCAAAAAAGCAAAAGCACAAACAGGAATTCTTCCTCTATGGGAAAAACATCAGGTATGAGTAAATGCCAATCAAATCTGTTGTAAAGATTTTCATAGTGATAGAGGAAGACGTCACAGGATGAAAGGAAATGATACAGGAGAGGCGAGCGGAGAGGGTGGACAGAAGGATGGATGAACTCTGAACCATCGTGAGTGATTCTACATTCTCATGCCCCTCTGTGAGATGAGACGCAGTTTCCCTGCAGTGGAACTGGCCTCTTACCTGGCTGTGCATGAATTTAAGGTTGATTCCCTCCAATGTGACCTGCAGCAGTCCACCTTCACCAGTCTTCATGTCCTGGACGGGGAACTCGCCGCCCAGTTCAGGACCTAAGGATGGACACAGGAGCAGGAGCGTCTGAAAGCTTGTCGCATCTTATCTTAAACAGACTGAAAGTATTTGCAGATGGAAATTTCAACAATGCGGTAGTGCTGGTATTTTTATTTATTTATTTATTGGCTTTATTGGCGGTAGAGGGAGACAGGAAATGTGGGAAAGATGTAGGGGAAGACACGCGGGCAAATTAGCGACAGGCCGGGACTCAAACACGCACCACCCACACCGCAACGCAGCATATACATGTGGTCGCCACTGAGCCACCCGGGTGCCAGAGTGCTGGTATTTTAATTAAATTCACGTCTGTGCATTTCTTTCATTATTCATTACAGCATTATAGTTTTTAATTATTCAAAATAATCATCACCATTTCTGCACAGATTGCTCGACAGCAACCCGGAAACTTACACAGTACTCTTACACTCCTACTCAACAATCAAGTGTCAAAAGAAACAATGTTCATGCTAAAGAGAAGAAAGCCAGAACACAATGAAATAAAACGCAAAAAGGACCAAGAGGTAGAGCTAGCTCAGTCACTCCATACCTGGTTTAATGCTTTGCTGTCGTGCTGCAGCTCTTTCCATGCTGTCTTTAACGCAGTAGTAGAGTTCACGACACTAGAACACAAACACAGAGTTATTTGAATTCATGTTCTTCTAGTCAGTTTAAAGTACAAGATGCCTAAACATAACAGGTCCTGACCTTTTTGGTATAGAACTTATTCAGCTGCGTCTCTTGGCCGTTGCGTCTCCAGAGACACAGCACCTTGGTCTTGGGGCAGTAGGTCATGTTGATGAGTTTCTCATACCACCAACGTTCATAAACGGTACCGATGTTGCTGCGCAGGACTATGCAGTCATCACAAACCTGGAACAATAAGGAGTGATATTTGTAAAATAAGACCACACTCTTTCTTCTGCAGCATTCAGAAAAGTTCCAGATACTTTGTTCCATTTGGAATTTTACAAAAATGTCCACAAGCTACATTATGCTACAGTCATACTAAAGAAAAGTGGTTGGAGACCAAAGCATGACCTAGATTACGGCAAGTGTGTGCAATGAACTTGCAATCTCCTCTTTGAAATGATTACTTCAAAGCGAGGAAATAGGTCTGTGACCACTCTCAGTCAGTTCCAAGCAACTTTAGTGTGCCAAAAGTTATTCTGCAATCAATTTGCTACTGAATGGGGTCAAGTTGGCAATTGTGTGCAATCTGTTTATAATGTGGTGATTAACTTTATTAACTGGGTGAAAACTGCAAATCTGTTGCCGTCTACACACAGAAATTTTTTACATTCAGAGTCCAGAACCTCACAGATTTGAAACAGAAATTCCTCCACAAATAGTGACGTAGTCGCTGTTGCTGCAAAATGACAATTTAACTGCAGAATTACATAGGCATTTGGCAACCTTGCTTTTATACCAGAGCACAACCAACTGGCAACCAACTTAAGTCCCCTACTGCAAGGAGGACAAGTTGCGCTCACTGGTGCAAACAAACTCAGACTGATTGCAAAGTTTATAATTTAGACGGCCGTTATTTGCAAACCTTCACCAATCTGAGCGTGATTGCAATCAGTCTGAGACAGATGGGGATTGTTTGGGGACAGGTTTTTCCTGTGCAATCTTCTTGGGATTGTCCATTAGCATATATATCTTTGCATACCTCCATGAAAAAGATGTCTCCTGTAGTATCAGTGCCAGCATGAACAACAAATGTTTGTTTCTTGATGTGACGGCTTCCGCTGGGTCTGATGGACAGCTCTCGGCCATTCTACAAATACAGTTCAGCACATATTTAATCAAAAAATGAACAGGAGTTAAACTGGGTGAAATAAAAGGAACAAATATTTACCATATTAGCCAGCTTGTCAAGTATCTCGTTGATCTCTTGGCTATATGTGAGGCCAATGTGGGATTTGCCCATCAGGCGCCTCACTTTCTTCCTGACGTCATTTTTGTTCACCTAAACAACAAACACCAAAAGTTAAGATATTCATGAGGAAACAAAAAAAAAAAAAAGTGTATAGCTCAACAAACGATTCTACTGTGCTCTGATAAAAGTGACAAACAGTCCTCCGTACTTTCATCATCAGCATGTATGCAATCATGTTGTGCAGCAGGGTGGCCAAAAGTCTGTCTTCATCATCCTCCAGACGCTTGCGGTCATGTTCTCCCAGAGACAAGTATCTATGTTGACATGCAAAACACAGAGAAGCACGTATTCACAATCCACAATGGGTTTCACAAAAAAGGTGACACTATATAGTGATAAAATTAATACTAGGCCCCCAAAAAAGCATATGAAAATTAATAAAAGAGCACAACAGCTCGAGTAAAACACTGGCCAGGTGGAACCTTTCAATCATCTCCTGAGGTCCTTGGTCCATGCCCATGCCCTCACGCTCCAACATGACAGCATCTAAGAAGGCATCCTCCCAGAACTGCAACTGGTCCCAAAGGGTGGAGCGCTCCTTACCTGGAAACATCACGATGATAAGATGTGATAAAATGTAGCTCCTAAGATGTGAAAAGCTTCTTTTTCAGCACCTGGGCTGATAACATTTTAACTTAAACCAAACCACATGTAGCCGTGAGTACACCTTCTTTTAACAGAAAAGGGGTCTGATACATGCAGGTCATAAACACCAGTTACACATAATAAGGTTTAGTGGAGCATTTGGATGTTCATGATGAAGCTCACAACAAAACAGGTCTATTAAAAACTGCACCAGAATGGTTTGATCTTAAAACACTGCAGATACAGCCGTCTCTGATGCTGCCTTTAAATGCTGTTTTCTTTCTGGAACAACAAGTTGGTGGAACATTTTTTTTCTTCCTTTTCTTGCTTCGGTTTTTGTTTTTTTTAACTTTAGCCTCAAAATCAGTTCGTTTCGCTTTCCATTACATCACTTTATCCCACCCCATTACAATGTGGTAATTGGTCACTAGGAATCTTGACATTTAATAGTATCACTCAGCAGCTGGTAATTACATTTCTAACAGCACTTGAAGGAAACATACACTCATCTAGAGTGCAAACCCATGAAATGTTAACTGTTGCGTCAACATAAAAGTTAGAGAGAAAATGTTTGTGAGCAGAAATTCAAAGAAACGTTAACTAGAAGCTAAAGCACCGGTTAGCTATACTTATACAACTTTGATCTTCATGTGAGGGATCGTTTGCTTACATGCTCTACCCCTTTGTATGTTAAACACAGATGTGCAAGGGGGGGGGGGACCCCCCAGAGATTAAACACAGAGCTGGGGTGAACACTCCACAAACACACAGGAATTAAAGGGCAAAGGCAAGAGATCAGCCCTACTTAGTGAAAAGGTTTCCATGGCAGCATCCTCTAGTTGATCCCAAACGGAGCTCTTATCGCGGCCTGGAAGAATTTCCCATGAGGAGCAGCAGGAGGGAAAAAAAGCAGCAAAAGCAGGAGGGGGTTAGGCGAAGAGGTGAGTAGGTTTAATGGCAACAACAAGAGCGAGTCGAAACCCACACAAGAGGAACAAAAACAAGGACAAACGGACAAAGCAAGCTCGCACGTTCACAAATCTATAACCTACAGCTTATTATTTTATAATTCTTAGAAACTATTATGATTGAAGCACTAAATGAGGGCGTGTCTTCTGGAAGAATGATGCCTGAGCCTTCAAAGGAGTTTCAGAGACTTGGAGAATCACTGGAGAAGCAAACAAACTGTTCTGCTGGGATGTGGTGGGCTAACACTTTTTTTTTTGGATAACACAAAATAGCTTTTCACCCATTAACAAATGTCTAGTCCACTGATTTGTGACATTTAACATTACATAATTCCAAGTCATCACATGTCTGACTTCTGCTTTGTTCTCTTATAAACTCACGAATTTGTGAAAGTTCACTGTGATTGCGTTAATCGGTAAACCGAAGCAGGAACTTGGGTAAGTTAAAGTAAGTAAGGGGTAACGGAAAGTGCTGCTTTCTTTATTTTGGTGGAAGCAACAATTTTAAGATGTTAGTACAGCAACACAGAACAAGAAAAGAAGACCAAGTTTGGGTTTTTTTGGAAAAACAGTAGAGAAAGTTTCCACCGAGCATCAGCTGTCAGACCAGACTAAGAGAAGGCCTTAGAACAAGAGAGCAGAACATACCCAGCAGGCCTTCGAAAAGGTAAATCCTCATACTGGTGTCCTCCACAGGCTGTGGCGGCGGCCCCTTTGCTATGGTGGGTAAATGATCTTTTGCACCAGGTTTCAGAGTGTGGGTCCTTCCCTTTGGAAACGAGACGAGGTGAACCAAAAGCTATTACAATCACCACAAATATAATCAGAAATGTTCAAATATGGAAATTGATTTTGAATGAATTTAAAGTACTGTTATTCTTATTTCTGTCCTATTTTTAATGATGCAATCATCACCCAGTATCCCAGAGACACTGTTCATTCAAAATGTTGTAAAATGTTAAATGATGCTAATTTAAAAGTCCCACCATTTGAGCTTTAACACCCCACAAACAATGAACAGTGAGCTGCTTTTTTGCTGCTGAACCATGAAATCCCACTAACCCAAAGTACCTTTTGTGCAGGTTTCACTTGTTAATGACTTTGTTAGCTAAAATGAAATAGTTCTGAAATAACGGACACTTTTCCCCAACAGTGAGTCTTTTGCTTACAAACACTGAGCTGGTGGCTGGATTGGTTTCAATCTCGCTGTCAGAAAGAGTCCCTCTGGACTGAGTTAAATGAGGGGCAGTTCTCCCGCCAAGGCCGTCCCCTGCTGTGCTGCTCAGATCACTGTCAGCTCCAAGAGTCTCTCCAGAGCTATTGCTTATCTGCAAATTAAAAACCGATGTGTAAGAACAAAGGTGGAGAAATTTCATTTGCAAGATTTTGGTGTAAAGGTATTTATATTCTTGTTAGCGCAGTAATGGGAAAAACTCCCACAATCAAGCAAAATAAAATAAAATCCATTATACAGCGTATTCCTCATCAGTTGGACCCAGCCCTCCAATGCAGTAATATAGTTGTAAAAAAGAAAGTTTCCACAGGACTAGATGCAGTCCTGTGGAAAACTAAGTACACCCCACAATTCAGTAGCTTGTAGAACCACCTTCAGCAGTTATAACTTGAAGTATTATACATGACTGTATGATGACATGTTTTTAAAATGGTTGCATGCTTTCAGAATGACGTGCATCTCTATTAAAAAAACAAAACAAAAAAAAAACCAAAACAATTTCTCTTGTTCATAGAAAACTCATCATTTAGGGAAATTTGGCATTTTCAGTCTCCACTGGAGAATCTATAACCTAGCAACACCAACGAGTCCTCAAAGGACTGGTCTGATTACAGCTAACAATATGCTAACACATACCACCCACATTCCTTACTTTTTTTAATTACTTTGTAGGTGGAATAAACAGAAACCTAGTGACTAATATCTGAGTTGGCCATGCCCTACCACTGTGCTGGCCTCGGAGTCCTGGCTGGTGCTCCTGGTCAGGACTGGTGGCTCTGAGCTTGCTACAGACTCGGTGTCACTCTTCTGTAGCCCAAAAGAAAACAGAATACAGTGGTATATTTCAGGGGAAGCAGTTTTGAAAGAGCTTGAACGCTGCAAGAACAACAGGCTCCAGTAAAGGCCAGAATATTCAAATGTTAAAAGGGCAGCGTCTGAACTGGGCACTAGCACTGAAGAGGAGTCTCAGGCCCATCTGCTGTGTCTGCAGCCTGCACCTTACTGTGTCTCATAATATAAAATTAGACATATAAAAAGACTGGTGAATCACATTCAACTTTCAAACTTTTATTTTAGTTTACTCTCTACTTCATACAGGTTTTCCTATAATACTGCATAAACACACCTGAGATCCAGATGTTACACTGAGGCCACTATCAGCACTGATCTGTGACTTCTTTTCCTCCGCATCCGTCACCTGGGGGCGCTGCTGCTTTGCTCCTTCCGACCCTGCGAAATAGGCATGATTATAAGCACATTTCCATGAAACCAACTACACTGCCTTCTTACCTTATTCAGAGCCGCCTCACTCAAAGCCAGCACAGCACAGCGACACTGATGCTACACCCATCTGAAGTGCCAAAGCCTCAATTTAAACACTGCGTTGCACTTGTGCACAGCAAAGCATACAGTATAACACTAGCTTAATCAAATAACTCTGGTATCAAAGACTCAGTGCCTTAACCTGACTCTAGCTGAAAAATACAGCATGATTATAATAATAAATAATCACTGAATCTTTATTTAATAGAAGGAAAGGAAAAAGGTTCTCTCCTCATTTTATTTGCATCTTCCTTTATAAAATACTGGTGTTATAATGAAATAAGTAACAGCTGAAATCGTTCAAGACCAGACAGAGAAAAGACAGAAGGGGCAAGCAGAGTGCAGTAAAATTGGGAAAAAAGTTACAAATGAAAACAAAACTGCCAGAGCGTGTGACATTACGTCTCAGTCAATGCTGCAAATGTGGCCCAAGTTACACCAAAAACAGACACAGGCAGTTAGGCATGCAGACAAACTGATGGACGGTAAAGGAGACATTTTCTGTTTCAAGTGTGATTTGCAATTTGTCGTTTGATCGCCTCGATGAGTACATCCTGACCCTCGATAGCCTTTTCTTTTTTTTCCTCGGATTTTGTGACTTAACTTTTCTAGCGTTTCATAAAGCTTTTGAATGTACCTGTGAAATATCGGCTGTAAATACACAATTTACAGCAAGCCACTTGAAACTGGAAAAAATACAGTTAAAAGAGCGGGACAGGGCAGCAGGTATTCATTTGTGTTCATCTTGATGCATGGTTGCAAGGAAAAAGAAAAACACTGGAAAACAAAATTACATATTGCTGGAGCTAAAGCCAGTAACTGCAACATGAAATTCCCATTTTTTTCCTTTTATGTCAAGGTCCCCAAAAGGTCCCACAAGATTTCAGGATATCAGTAAACAATTGTGCGTGTACTATAGATGTCAAAGAAAACACAGTCTATTAAACACAGCACGGCATATTTGAAATTAAAAGACTGTATTTTCTAACAGCACTGAATTTGTGTAAAATTACCTAACCTTAGTTTTCTTATTGCAAAAACAGCCTGATACACATCTTATTTGTAACTTATAATAAAAGCTTAGTAAACAAATATCTTATTCAAGCACTTCCTTTTATTTATTCATGTATAAAAGATACTGGTCAGTTTGAAAAGGTACACAGAAGGGGGTAGAAAAAAGGTCAGCAGCTGAACACCCTAATCTTTTCTCTTTTTTTGGTGTGTGAAAAGTCTCTTACTCTGTTTTTCCATAGCTTTTTGCTTATCCTGGTGCTTGCTCCACAATTCTACCCAAGATGCATTGCAAGCAAGGAGAGAAAGACAGAGAGAGAGTCAGAGAGCTGGTTGAAAAGGCATGTATGGTGGATGAGCATTAAAATCAAAACCAAAACAAAGTAAGCACTGAGAATCTGTCATTATTGATGGGAGGTATTTTGTAATGTTTGCATGTAGCTCCACTTTAATCTGGACAAAATTAAAAAAAACAAAAAACAAAACAGTTGTTTTTGTTACATTGGATCCATTGTGTGTAATAAGCTACTAAGGTAACATTACAACACACCCAGAGCTCCTGGCACAAAGTCCTGGAGAGCCACACAGTGACATCAGAACAAGCTTTGGCTCCAATTACAGGCCACTGATTTGCATTGATTGCATTTGTCTGGCTCTCCAGAGCGAGAGAGAGGTAGAGAGGTAGAGAGATAGATAGAGAGGTAGAGAGGTAGGTAGAGAGAGAGAGAGAGAGAGAGAGAGAGAGAGAGAGAGAGAGAGAGAGAGAGAGAGAGAGAGAGAGAGAGAGCTAGAGAGAGATAGAGATGGCTGATTTGGAAAAGAGCATGGGATGAGGTTGAGAGGCCGACTAGCCAGCATATGAAATGGAGCAGTTGCAGAAGCCAGGATGCAAGTCTCACAGCATTCTGTAGAATTGAAGGTGCAGCTTCTAACAGGAAGAGAAGGGGTGCGGGTAGGAGGTGTCAGGGTGGTTTGGCTGAGAACGTCCCCCGTATACAGACCCAGAATAACTTTTGAAAATTTAAATTCAAAAAAAAAAAAAGAGATTATTAAGGAATTTTCAATTACTTCTTTCTGAACCAATAGAAAAGCTTCTTTTGTGAAATTTGCATTCTTACTGGGACTGTTTACTGGGGAGTGATTCTTCCACCCTCCATGCTGAGAGCAAAGGGAGCTGCCATTTTCTACAGCACGCCTTGCAGAAACCTGCAGTGAGGGCACAGACGAGCACCGATTTGACTACTGATGCGCATACCTCTGGTTTCCCTCATCCACTACTGCAGATTTATGTATTGGAAGATCAAAACAATGACATGCATTCAAGGTGCCAAGAGGCTAACAACAGAACTCCGGAGAGGAGGCAAACAGGGGCACAGATGTTTAAGGAAAGGGAGACAAACACACGCAGTCCAGGCTGAAAGACAGGGACATATTCCAGACACTTTGCATGGCGTTCTTCATGCCTGCAACCAAGGCCTGATTCTGAATTTTATTTTTGAAAATCATTTAAGCAGGACATTACAGAGGCTTTTTTTTTAGTTTGGCTGCTCACTAGTGTGATTATTTTTAGTCAAAATGTGTGGAATATTACTGCCCTGTAAGAATCTGAGTCTGGGACAAGTGAGGGGATCTTTCTTTGAGACGGCTGGAGGAGGGGAGGGAGACTGGTATTAAGGTTGATGAGCTTGTAGGGGACAGGGGGAGGGGATTTTACAGCGCACATGCAACCGGGCTGGAGTGGTGTACACACCAATCGAGGCAATAAAGTTCTCCTCATTCAGACTCCGGGTATCAAAATGGCGGGCTCCTTTGCCCGTTGGGTGGTGTGGCAGCTGCAGGTGGGGAATATTCAGAAGGCCCTGAGGTCTGGCAGTCTCCATACGACCAGAAGGACTCTCTTTACTCCCTGGGCTGCCAGCACTGTCTGTGGGGCTTCGCTTGCGTTTTTCTGGGTCTACCGAGTTACCAAAATTAAGGGGCCAAAAACAGAGGTCATCAAAATTACAGAAAAACAAAATATGCGGAGGGTTTAACTGGGAAACGGTTAAAAGAAAGGAAATCACAGTTTTAGAGCATCGAAGTCTAACATGCAGCACAAAGCTTAATATAAACAGTGCAAAGACAGACAAGTGTTAGTAGCACAGGCTCACTGCTGTTACACTCCTCAGCACAAAAAGTCTTAAACAAGCTGAGTTTAAAAAAAAAAGTTAAAAAAAAAAAAAAAAAGATTCCTATAACTCACTCATTGATGCACTCCTGTGCTAAACACGAGACATACCTTTGGTTTGATAATGTGTGCGCGCTATTTCCAGCAGGCTGAATACACTGGCCATTCCCCCGAGGCCTGCATTAGTATAAGAGTGCTCCAGACTGGAAACTGTACACTTCAAGATGTCCAGCATGCCTTTGTACACCTTTCTGCCCACCTCCTGGGAACAAAACACAGGAACATGGTTTCTACCGATTTTAACTCAAAAGAAAAATACAAGCTACAAGCCTTCATGGTCTTACAATAAGGAATTCAAAGATTAAAGTCCCTTTTTGGACTTCATAAAAATCTTTTTAAAAACTTACTTGACCTCCAAATGCTGGAGGAATATTCCAGCATTTCAAAACCTGAAACTATTTTTCCACTCTTTAAGTCTTTGATTATTAAAGGCCAACAATGTTTGGAATCAGTCCAGTATTGAACCACTTAAAATGACAGCAATGTAATCCTACAGGAGAACTACAACAAAGCAAAAGCTCTAACGGGTTCAGACTGTTGTTTAATTGTCAGGCAACATTAAAAATGTAAGTTTCTCTCTAAGCTCTTATGGGATGCAAGGTGCTGCAGGAAACCACCAGTGTGACCATCACTCACACTGATGACATCCAGGGAAGGGAGGAGAGTGCAGAAAGTGTACCTTAATGTTATACACAGTGGTTCACGGTTGAGCATTTCCTACACTTTGCAGGCCCACAAAGTTGTAGCCCGTTGTGGTACAGCTCGATGAAAACACTCTTTTCCAGAAGCTTCAAATAAAATAACTACTGACAGTGAACGAGGAGAAGAAACCCTAGAACAGGGAACGTCAACTGGCGGCCCGCGGGCCACATCCGGCCCCCCAGAGCTTTCCATCCGGCCCCCCACAGAGTACTA
>JAVDPK010001432.1:845034-857825 GCA_034780415.1 Cichlasoma orientale | reverse complement strand
TACGAGAGTATCTGGCCCTCACAGTGTCTGGCGAGATCAATTCCGGCCCTCGGACAAATGTAGTTGACGACCCCTGCCCTAGAACAAAGCACTTTAACCTGATAACTGCTTTGACCTGCAGCAGATAAAGTGGAGGAACCGTTAACTTATTTAGTTGCATCAGTACATGCAAAAGCCTGGCAGGATGATATCAAACAACACAGAACTTCAGAAAACCAATCTGAGCCTGTCAGCTGCAAAAACACGCACTTTTACTTTGATGCAAAAACCTGCCCCGTGGGATTACACTGCAGCTGTTTCCCAACTTCCTCCCATATAGTTTTTGCTCAATATTGGACCAATTCCAAACATTTTTGGACAGATTAATAATTTAGACCAAAAAAAAGATGGGAAAATAAAGCCCAGGTTTAAAAATACTTAGAGACAAAATCCTGGTACAAATAAGTGCAGTGAGTTCACTATAAAGTGTTCTATTTCTAATAACCTACAGCTTCAAAATATCTCTTTACAGGCAGCTGTTTGTCCCAGAGAGATGAATAAACAGAGTAAAATGGTATTTGCAGCACCAGCACTAATATAACTAAACAGCAGTTAATGATAAAATAAAAAGCACTAAATAATTTAGCCAGAATTAGTGGTCAAAGTGCTACATTTGTTGCACAGTGATGTGCTGTAAAGTTTACAGTAGGGATTGCAAAAATAAAGATCTCACCACATCCCGAATGATCTCCTGCCTGGCGTCTTCCTCTGACTGGACGGCTCTATTCAGCTTACTCAGCACAAAGACACGAAGCTGCTCGTTCTCCAACAGGCGGCGCACTTTTTTCATGTTGAGCCAGCCGACTCCCTGACCATCCAGAACGCTCTGCACTACTTCCTTAAGGAACTGCTGGTTCTCACTGAATGGAAATGATGCAGATTCAGTCATGCTCAAGGATGACTGTCACGGGCAATTTTCAAGTATGATAAATAGGCACAGGTAATTACACAGCACTTAAAATTGCTCCAGTCTGCAGCCTTTAACCTAATACATATTACAGTGTTAAGAAAAAAAGGTACAGGTGTGCTGGAATCTGAAAGCATTCACTACCTTGTGTTATTTACTCGACCCTGAGGAGAGGGCGATTCTCTTTTCACAGTTGGACTGTGTTTGATTACTGAAGACTTCTGGTCAACAAGTGCTCGAGGTGCACGTGCGCCTGGAAGAACAACCGAAGCAATGAAGCTTCTAAAACGTCACAGAATGTCCAAACAAAAACTGCTAGTTTGCTACACAGAAGAACAGTGGATTAGACTCACACAAAGGCACCTGCTAACCAGGAATTGTAATCCAGGGTGGGGGGAAAAACAGCTTTCAAATCACTCTTTTATAAAATTTTACATCAAATAGGAAAGAAAGCAGTTTACATCACTTTGTGAAGAGGACAGACACTGAAGGTTATCTACTGCTGAACAGACAAATTACCAGAGCTGCTAGAGTCTATTATTACAACAAGAGGAGTGAAGGACAAATCAAACAGGGGCATGGTGCAGATACCCTTACTCTCTCTCTCACACACGCACACACACACGAGTCCAAATGGTGTTCTTGGTGGTGGCATCACACATTAGCAGAATAGTGGCTTGAGGTCAGAGGGAGGACAGTGTGTAGCAAAACTACGTCAGTGATAACATGCATGAAGGAAAATAAAGACATGAGTGGGTGTAGTGCATTGTAGTGGATACTACAATGCAGGAGATGTTGGGACTGTGTTAATCATTTTATTATTGTATTATAATATTTTAAACCTTCATCTAACTGTGTGCACTACATTAATAAATCTCCACGCTGTTGCACTTTCAGGCATTTCAGAGCAAAATAAACTTCCACTGATGTGATATTTTGCTGTTTTCCCGCTGCACCTACAGCCTTGCTGTAGGTGCAAATGTGTACACTGCACTGACTCAAACTACATATTTCAATCAGCCTTCCCTAATAGAACCCGTGTCTTCTGTGACTCCCCCTGTACAGTATGTGCCTGTATGTGCCGAATCCAAACATGCAACACCTGCTCAGGTATGTCAGTTAACAATTCCAATGAGATTTATTCAAATACAACAAACGCATCCTCAACACTGATGAGAAAAAAAATTCTCACTATAAATTGAAAGCACATAGAAATACATGGGCTTGGCTGGAGGAAGCTCACATTGTGTTCTAGCTGCTAGCTGCTCCTTAGGCCCAAATTCCTTTCATTTGCTGACAGAACACGCTGGTTCAGACTCAGAAATTCTACTTTCACTCATCTGAAACTGAAACATTCAAACCCAGTCATGTTGTGGTAGAAATAACCAACAACATGAAAAGAATGCTTTCTATAACAACTACCCCATATAAAAGTAACACAGTGAAGAGCGTCAAGATTCAGCGGTTTTTGAGAGTGGGTTGGGTGAGGAGCATCCCCCTAAAAGAAGAGGATGGAAATCTTTTCAGATCTGTCATCACAAGCTGGTTTGCTTTCAGTTTTATATGGCAGCGTGGATCTATTGTTTATGACTGTTGCTGAAGTTTTACTGTAGATCAATACTCAGTGCACAAGAAGAATTTTTCAGCATGCTTTAGTCTGAAAACCAATAACTCATAGCCGTTTTGTTTTCTTTATGATTTATTGTGGAAGGGATGGCAACTGAAGCAGCGCTTGAAACGCATGGGCAATTTCCGAGTATGATAAATGTTGCTGCAGGAAGAGGGTGGAGACTGCGAATGAATTGTGTTCACCGTGAATATGGACAGATAAGTCTGAGGCTAAATGAAAAAAAAAAGTGTTTTGGTAACAAACAGTAGGAAACCCAGTGCGGTCTCTGGATAGATGGAAGCTTTCATGGTCTTTTTTTGTGAAACATCCAGGAGACATCAGAGAAATGGCCCTACACTTCAGGGGTCAAATGCTTGGTCGACCTGAGTAACAATGGATAGAAGTGAGGTCAATCTGAATGCAAGTGGCCAGGTGGAATGATAATAAATGCAGTCAATGAATCAGAAACAATCATCAAGGCAAAATACATCTGTAAAAATATCGCAGGCACAATTTCAGGATATAATTTACAGTTATTTGTGGCTCAGGTGACAGAGCCGGCTGTCTCACTGTTGTCACAGATTCATTGGGTTCTCATTCCTGCCATTTGTTTCAATGTCTCACTATGGGATGCACCTCCCTGTATATTCCTCAGAAGTGTTCATCTCATTATGCCAATCCTGATTGGCTGGTGACTGCAGTATATACCCTGAAGTAGCTTGCGCTACTATGCATTCAAACACTTCTTCTCACTTCAGAGCATATCTCAACCTGCAATTATAGGCTAGCTAGCTTAACTGTTCATAAACAGGCATGCTTAGGCAACTTGAACAGTTGAGCATGCCAGATAATACATTCTGTCCTCTTTGTTACTACTCCAGCTAGTGGAAGACCTACTGGAGTTGGATTAATGGGAGGATGACGAAGGAAACTCGGAGCTCCTCACATCTGACAACAAGGAGGACGAGAATGAGATTTTCTTCCCCTCCACTCAGGCTGCCAAGCCTAATGCTGTGACCACTTCCCAGGGCGACGACGAGAGCGCATCAGCCTCCCCAGCTCCCAGCATGGATGAGCAGAACGTGTGTAAGCCCGATGTAGTAACAGAGACCAACAGATCACATCACGAAGAGAAGAAACTGCCCCAGGCCACCAGGGTGGTAAAACATACTCCCAGTCTTCCCATGATTAATGGAAGAGGTACTGGGGCTTCTTCCGTGGATTCTGAGGGCATGGCAGAGCACAGCTTACTCCGCATGCTCCCTATGGAGCCATAAGCTGCACACCTCCTCCACCTGCACCTGGCTATGGCATTCTCCAGGAACCCCACACTGCTGTCAAAAGCAGACCGCGTTCACTCCGCATTGACTGTAAGGTCTCACAAAGTGACAGCTTTAGCTGCCGGGCCCCCTGCTCGCTGGTTACCAAGAAGAGCTATGTGAGGACATGGCCAATAAACCTGACCCAAATATACAGGAGGAGATAGCTGTGATTATGGACATTTGACTCCACATGCAGCGCTGTGCAGTCCAAGACACAGGAAACTCTATGGACATGATGTTTAAAAAAAAAAAAAAAAAAAAAAAAAAAAAAGCGCAAGATAACTCAACCTGATAAACATTTCGAAATTGGAGAATGAGGACATTTTGGACGTGTCTTGTGCTTCATTTGCTTCTTTGTGGTTAATAATATATTGCTCCGTGGTTTTATAATATATTGCTAGACCTTTCCTGACATTAATGAAATATCTGCATTTATAATTCTTTTTGAAACTCTGCGATATGGCCAGTGAAATAGATGAGGTTAAACGTACTGTGGCGTGAAGAGTTAGTCTGAGAAAGAACAGTCACTATGAATGGCTGTGTGGTAAGACAACACACTCAATGATCCACTGGACCTTTGATGACAAACACAGTGACTGAAATGGAGAGAGACACAGGGGATGCTGGGAGATGTAATTGACTGGCTTGGAGAAGCATGCAGCTCACGCGATAAAAGGGCAGAACCCACCTTCTCCGCTCCCCGGGCCGGCCTCTGTAATTATCTCCATTAGAGAATTTAGCCCAAATACTGCACACAAAACCCAGAATTAGTGCCGCAAAAAGGTGGACAGAGAGAGGGACACCGGCCCAGACACAACCAGTCTGAACATCAACCCATAATACAACACACATGCACACTCAACATGGTGTCAAACAAGAGAAAAAATATCGAAAAAAGGGTAGACAAAAAAAGAGAAATACACAGTATGTACTGATGATGGTGCTGACCCTGAAAATGTCGGATAAAATGAATAATGCCAGCAACATGTTCAACCCAAGTAAGAGCAGGATATTGCTCGTACTTTGTTGTGCACACATCAGTAGCCTGAACCACATGAATAATGCTGAACAGTTCAAGATGGACAGTGTAAATCTAGTGCAACAGACTCCTTTAGAATGTGCACGATGTGAGTTATCACTGGGCAGATTATCATGTTTCAAACATAAAAAACAAAAATAGAAAGCAGTAAAATATTCAAATAGAAATCTTGTCATCCTCAAAATATATCTAATAATGTTTGTTAAATAGTTAATTGTATCAAGACATAAAACGCCACCAAACAAACAACACGATAGGTTACGAGACAAGAGGCCAGTGGGAGATAAACAGATCATTCTAAGATTTAAATGTTACTACATTATATATTTTTTTAAAAACAGACATCCTTCACATAGTGGTAAGGATGAGTAGATGCCACACCAACAACAGATCATAGTCAAAGAAAACCTTTGACTGTAAATGTGTGCATCATAGTGCATCAAGAAGACTCCCAACAGGCACACAAAGAGGAAGAGGACTGGCAAAGAAACAGAGGGGAAGGCAGGGATTTCGATCAGTTATCTTACAGGCGTATCTTAGACCTACGCTAAGAAAAGAGGTATAAGATAAGGACAGGTCACTTCAAAATTAAAGAACTGCCTATTCAAGAGGCTAAAACAAACTACCACACCACACATAACATACCCGGGCTTTCAGGGGAATCTGGACAAAGACAAAACACATCATAATCAAAAGGAACAGAACATTTTCTATGGCAGCTATTCCACATGGAGTGGAGCTATTGAGTTAGTTTGCCATGCTTTCATTGTTTTTGTCTTCTCTCAGTTAAAGTGAAAATCCAGCCTAAACGGAATTTGTTAGCTCCTAAACCTAAAAATCATGAAAAACTGCTCGTTCGCTAACCAAATTTATCCGCTTCCGAATCATATCCAAGTACTCATTTGAACAAATATTCTCCTACTGCAGCTAGTGGTAAGTTCTATATGAAAAGGGGGGTTTAAATAAATAACCTGCTCATCTCTGCAAAACAAACTGCACAAGTCCATAAAAATAACAAATGTGAGCTCTGGATTTTCGCATTAAGACTCTTGAGAGAAATTTTTCTCTGATATATCCTCAATATTCTCCTTTAAATAGTGCCATATGTGTTTGCCAATCCAGAGGGAGGAAAGTCAGGCTACAAAAATAGGTCTACAAACCTGCTTGTTCCACTTCCTCCTCAATATCAAAATTAAAATATTCTTTTAACCACAAAATGATTTAGGAAAAGAAAAGAAAGGCAGAAAAAAAACAGTAAATCAATCAGACAAGAACATGTTAAAAAATTATATTAGAGTAACGTGTAATTTAAAGCTTTAAAAATGGCATAATTGGGTAGATTACTGCAACCGTGAAGCCAGTGATGAACAAAAAAAATAAAAAGAATGTCGATGAAAATGATTTCCCCCCCTCACTTCCATTCTTTAATGTCTTTCCATATTGATCCTACACAAAAAAATATTCTAATGCTTCTCATTACCGCTGAAAGCACACTGAACAGTAAAAATGGTCAGATTAGCTCTCCTACCTTTTAGACTGGGAAAAGGTGTTGATTTCTCCCTCGCTGCCTTATTAGGAAGGGCAAGATTGGACAAGCTGAAACTTGTGCCGTGGTTCTTGTAAAGATTGCCTGTAAAAGGAGTGACAAGAAAATCAGGCTACAAAATACTGCTTTGTGGTTAAATTCCTCCTCCAATATGTCAGGTTGCAATTTTCATCCGCGTTTGTCCGGACCTAAATACACAGTACAGACTTTAAACATAACGTCTTTGGCTGTGAAGTGCCATGGAAGCATAAAAACAGGCAACAGCAAAGGTATTTAACATCAGGGCTCATATCATACCTTCCACCACAATGCCGGTATTAATTTTATATATGTGATTATGTGCTTTATCTTGATAACAACAATAATACAGCAACACCACATGTTTGCATTCCCTAGCATGTACAACAGCCTATGATGAGGACTTGAGAGGAGTACCTAAAAAGGGAGCTACTTCAACAACCTCCAACAAAGCACAGTACTTTGCGAAACATGCAAGAAAACTGTTACGGCTAAAGGTGGAAACAACAAACTTGTTTCATCACTTGAGGCAAAAATACTCCGCCAAGTACAACTAGGCTGTGAAGGCTCATGAGAAGGAGACACTGGTGATGTGCGACCCAAAAAACAAATGACTGAACTAAGCGCTGTAGGAGCACTCACTAGCTGCACTCCACACGACAGGAAGAGCGAACAGTGGATGGAAATTACTGATGCAGTTGCATGGCGGAAAAGCATAAATGTAAGCAGCTGGTTAAAAAGCTCGACCTAAGATAGAACAACCCAGATACAAATATTTTTCAGTTTCAATTGTATTATGTGACAATGCTGTGCAGGCTTCTGAGGAGCTACAAGGTTGTTTAAGCCGTTTTATTACACTTTACTTAAAAGCTCCAAGGAACACAGTACACAGAACAGTTGTCACGTAGAAAGAAACCTCCTAACGTACCTCAGCTCCTCAACTTTTATCATCTGATCTTTACTGTTCACACACTGTACAGTTACTTTTTTCACACATTCAGATTACATTGGAGTTGTGTTAACTCATCTTAGCAGCTACATTCACTGTCCTCTGGATTTTAATGTTTTTATTAAACACATGAGCATTTAAATATAACTAGCCCATTTAGAGTTAAAGAACGGGTGAACTGAGTTGGAAAAGTGCTACTGAGTTTCCATGTTTTTATAACCTTGGCTGAGCTGACAATGAAATAATATTTGAATATTCTTACTGGCGAAGGACATGAGTCCTCCAAATCCATCGTTGCTGTTGTTGGAAATGGTGGAGTTTGGTGAACTGTTGCGCGAGTCTCCCTCCCCATCAGACTCTCCTGGAAGCCTCAGGCTACTCGGGCGTAACGGACGCTGTGCCCTAAAACAACAGGTGAAAAGACATTAGAGCGCATCCTTGACACAGGGACATATTCATACACCATTGGAAACTCTCCAGCATTCGCACCATGTAACATAACACCACCAAAGATTCAAGACCATGAATGAAGAGAATTTTCTGACATGCTGGGTTTGGAAAGAGATCATTGCATGGTCAGTCAGAGAGCCCATTTGAATGATGATAATGCATTCATTCAAGTGATGAACAAGTTTAACACACTTGTTGCCATTGAGGTTCTGGTTGAATCGAGGGGTGTATGATTCCACTTGCTCTTCAGCATCAGGATCATCCTCTGAGGGGAAGCCATATTGAGGCTCAAAGTATGGGTTGTCATACTCTTGCTTTTTGTTGGCGTGCTCCACCAGACCAGCATCAGCTGCGGGTCTGAGGAATGGCTGATTAGCCAATCCGGGGACTGGGTTCTGTAACACAGCGCTTGCTGATGCTTCAATTTCAGGTACTTCCCCTTGCTCCTGGAAAAATGAAAACACAAATGAAGGCAGTTCTGTAAATATTACTTAATGTGCAACAATTATGATGCTGAAAAACATGCAACCCATTAAAAGTTGTGTCTACAAGATAAAGAGGGTCAGTACAAGCTTCTCATCAACATGAGGACATTTAGTTTATCTAGAAGTAAAGAGGATGAGGGGCGGTGAGGTTTACACAAGTCTATTTGATCTTTAAATTAATTGGAATGAATACATACATGGTTGACCCCCTGGATGATTGTGCTAGGGCTTGAGCTTGCAGTTGTGCTAGAGCTTGAGCGAAGAGGCTGTCCATCAGAAGGTTCGGCAGGCCCGTCCCCGCTGGGTGGACCCTCAGAGTCGTGCCCTTCCCTGAAGTCATGGAAATCTTGAAACTCAACCTCACTAGCATCTCCCAGTGCAGCATGGGTAGGCGGGTCCAAGCCTGAAACAATAAGGTTAAATACTACAATGAAGGAAATGGTTTGAATATGGTCAAAGTGTATCTTCGGACAAAATAACTACATACTTGGTGTGTCTCCTTGGATGTCTCCTTGAATCATCTCACTCACTAGGTCTCCAAGTGAGGAGTAGGATGAGCTGGAGTCATCGTAAGCCTCACTGTCACTGCCGCTGCAACAAATTTAACTTCTCACTACCAACAGCAACCAAAGTGAAACCAGCCACTGCCAGTATATGGCAGAATAAAACAAAAACCCAATGAGCAGACTGAACTGGATTAGACAAAAGACTTTAGTTTAATCTTACCTGTCTGTGGGGTCAGACTCATTGCCCTCGTCCTCCAAGGGGCCAGCCATAGCCTCAACCAGCTGGGAGCTTCCATCATAGACTCTGTAGACCACTGGCTGTAGTTGATGTGCATACCACTTGGGCTTGTCTCCAATTAAGGAGGGGTCATACACATCTTTAAAAAAAAAAAGATGTGTGCAGAGAGATGATGTTCAACTGAATTTAACACAAATTCTATAGTGTATAAATCACATAAAAGACAAACTATTATGATCTTTAACGAGTCTTACTGTTATGGATCCTCTGAAAGGCGAGGTTTGTGGGATTGAGAGCCCACTCCCCATAGAACTCCACTGCCTGGGTGTGAGAAAGTTTGTCTGCAAAGCTGGAGCGTCGTGGCCGAGATGCGAGAAAAGACGTTGACTGAAAAGCAACCACTGGCCGTGGGAAGAGGCGCAAAGTGCGAGTGTGCATCTGGAACCCCTGAAGAACATTTGGAGAGTTGAAGAACCGAACCATGGCAACCCTGCGAGACAAAGAAGTTTTTGTTTATCTTTTTTTTTTGAAGTTCAATGTGGTTTTAGTGTTAATAGAAGCTCAGACAGATGGTGATAAATCCTGACAGAAAGAGACATTCAATGCTTGCCTGGTGGCTACGTCCACAGAATCAACATCATTGCCGTAAATTAGAGGGTTGAATTCAGTGGATGATGGTGAAGCTTTATCTCGCCCAGGTGGGAGCAGGGGCATCTCCTGACCTTCCTGAAACTTCTCCAGGTTCAGAATAGGTTGAGTGTTCAAACTCATGCTGGCCAAGGCCTAGAACAGGTACCAGTGACATTAATTACCAACACAGCAGTGGCTCTAAATACAAAAGCACAACAGTGTGATGGACCACACCCACATTTGGCATCAACATTTAGGTATTCATTTCTTTACTTAAATAGAACTGACAGCTGGAACGGAGATAAAATGTGGAATCCAATTTGGCTACGTTATAAGAAGCAATTCTGCTCCTTAGCACTAACGTGAGATTAGAAACCAGAGAGTCCCACCCCAGGCTTTTAGTTTACCCTTATATTACTTAGAGCAGCTGAAGGATGAGTTTTCCATATGTTAATGCCTGCAGTGGGTGTGTCAGTTTGAAGAGGAGGAGCACAGGGGAAGTAAGTTGGTTTGAGGGGACTGCTGCAGACTCAAGAGTCAATGTTTAGCTTAGCATAATGGAACATTTAGTTGCTGTATCTGCATGAATGTTAACTTTGTCAGAGTGATCAGCTTCATCATACAGGATCTTGTTTTGGTTACGAATACTCACTGATGCCAAGATAGATGCACGCACATTCAGTCATGCTCAAGCCAGAGCTAAGCAGTGTATCAAAACACTGGTTTGCAACATTCTATGACGCTGTTATGCATTTTGTTCTTGAGAATAGGAAACAAGTAGTAGTGACAAGCAAAATAATGTGATAGAGAAGATATCCGTGCAGGGGCATGACACATTCCACAGGAGGAGAAATGAGTAACCTTATTCTCAGAGGAGAAGATCTGCTTTTGGGTGATCACGGTCAACCTAACCAGACACTAGGAAGGGGGATAAGAGAGATGCGAGGAGAATCACATGAAGAGCTGGGATGACAACTTCGTGACTGACACTGGAACAGCACATGACGGAAGGGTCGCCACCATGGCCCTTTCCCTTTCTTTTCTTTGTCTCCTTTCAGCAGCACTTCCCCATTTGTCAGTTTTTTTGTTTTGTTTTTTGCTGACAGCAAATGAATTTATTTTGCTGCCACCCAAATGTAATTTAAATATATCTAAGATCATGAGGGAAAAGGTTCCTTTTCATTTGTTTGTGCAACGACAGAGAGGCCTCGACCTTTTATCATTTCCATTTTCAATTCTATAATTTACTGAAGAAAGGAGATAAGAAAATATTCATTTGTGCCCATTTTGAAAAAGTGATGTACAGCCTGGAGAGCAAGAGAGTTTGCAAGACTGAGTGACAGTGACATGAGACAAAGTCAGAGCGAGAGAGACAGAGGAAGATGAGAAAAACTGGAAATGCTTTTATGATTGATGTGAAAGACAAACAGAAAAACAGAGGCAAAACAATAACATAACCAAAGAATAGAACAAAAAAATAAATTAAAAAAAAACAGACACAGACTTCACCTACAGAATCCAGCCACAACAAGATACATGACGGCCATCCATGGTGACCAGCTGGGACAAACCAGTGGTTACAATGGAGTGGTAATGACACACAGAGAACTGCAGATCTTTTCAGAAATTAATAAAATACTTGCACAATAAAGCATCTGTAGCAAAACAAAAGCCTTATATCAATTTCTAATCCTTACAAAATGTCAGGTAAGTTTTAATAACAGCCAGCCTTGTGAAAGTACACAAAAAAATTGTAGGTTCTTACAGCCAGTTTATCTTGGTGATCAAATGTCAAGTGCAAGTATTTTCAGATACTCTAGCATCACCAGCATTCCGCTATGGCATCAAAGTCTTCAGATAATCACTCAATCATATTCAGTGCCATTAGAACTATTGCTCATATCAACACTGTGAACTTGTTTCCAAATATATATATATATATATAACAGCTATAGTGAGCCTTGCACACTCCTACAAGTACACACCAGCGGCTCGGTCACACGCCCGCACACAGGGAAAGGGATGCTAACCACACACAGCTAACAAACTGGCTCTGATTCAAGGCACAATGAACCAAATGAGTGTGTGCAAAGATTTGAATTTGATGTATGAAAAGAAAAAAAAAAAAAGATGTGTTTGTTTTATTCAATTCTGGAGTGTCAGTAGTTGTTTTTAAAAATTAAACATCACTATCATGTCGAGAATACACAAATCACAAGAATATAAAATCTGACTAGTTGTTCTTTTTATATGCTTTGGTGCAGTTATGGTAACAGACTCTCAGGCATTTGTATTTTGAGCTTAATTTAAAAAAGACAACATAAAAACAAACAGATGAATTTTGCAGATCTTATTATTATTCTTACTTCCACCGAGGAGCTTGTGTTTTGGTAGCATTTGCGTGCATGTCTGTCTGTAAACAAGATAGCTTGAAAAGTTTTGAATGAATTCTGTGTAGAATGTTAACAATGCATTAAAATTTGGCTTACATCCACCAATGTCTTCAAGGTCAACTTCATGATTTACCAGTCGAAAATTGACAAAAAGCCATTTAACTTAGAAACTATGACTCTTACAAGTGTGGTGTGTATTGTCAACATATAGAAAGTGTTGTATAAAAACTAAAAATATATGACCTCTGACCTCACGTTTACATTTCACATCTGCCTTGCTACATATTGGTAGTGACATATTTTTTAAGATATGAGAGGATGTTACTGGTATTAATTTTTTTTTAAAGGTTAAAAAAGGTGCTGTTTCCATGAATCAGAACCAGATTCTGATGCTAGATAATCAGGTTAGAGGAGCAAATTAGTTGCTACCAGTAATACTAAGTATATATCTTGGGTAGCAGGGGCCTAGCATCTTTACCTCCAAGAGCTAGAGCATGCACAAAAAACAGGGGGAAAAAGAAAAAAAAAGTTTGTTTGTTAGTGCACTACAAATCCAGTTTCAAATACCCTCACACTCATCTACAATTAGGGGTTGAACGACTTCAGATTTTTTAAAGTCGAAGTCGACATGATAAAAGTCGAGTCGACAGCGACTAGTCG
>JAVDPK010001432.1:834206-844934 GCA_034780415.1 Cichlasoma orientale | reverse complement strand
CGACGTGAAATTTAAAAAGTCGCGAGATTTCCTAGAATCGACTAGTCGACGAGTCGACTAGTTCGTTCAACCCCTATCTACAATACATACAACTTTGATGAAGAAGGAAGCCCCTACTCTTCACACTGCTGAAAGACAAGTTTTATATTCACACAAAAGTGGGATTAACTAGCAGTCATGTGATTAAACTTCAAAGGTACAGAGAAGCACCTGGGTTCCAGAAACCTCTCTGCAAAATGTTCATGTGTGCCACGAGTCCCATTGCTTTTGGGGGGCAAAATTCTGGTTGCCACAGTGAAGCAGAAACAGAACAATTTATACTGATAAAAATTTAAGAGGAATCAAACAAAATCACATATATTACCTGTTTTAGATGTTTCTTAAGCTCGCCTGCTTCAGGCTCTGGAAGAGGTGGTAGAAGCTCTGCATTGGTAGGTGCTATAACCTGAAGGCAAAAATAGCCTTCTTAATTCATTTTGCAGTGAGTTTGAGTATTAAAAAAAACCCTCAACATCATGAAACAGACAAAACAAGATGAGAAGGTGGTGTGTATATACAGACCTTACTGCTGTCAAGGTCAACAAGCCAAACATCGTCTGGCATTTTGAAATCAGATTTGTAGAGGAAGAAGCTGGCTGGTACGCCAATAATGTAGGGAGTAGGAGCAAGAAGGAGCTGCCGTAGGGAGAGAAGAGTTCAGTTAGGCATGACTGTTATGGTACCACAAAAAGACATAAGTTGAAATGAAAAAAATTATTTAATTTTGTTTAAAAAAAAAAAAAAAAAGTAAGCACGTACAGAAAAATCACATATTTATTTAAAATATATATCCATTACAAACGCAGAGCTTTACCTGTTCAGCCGAGGCCATACATGTTGGCAGCAAGGGAATAACTGGGAACATGTACTCCAGCGGGTAGATCATGGCTACAAAGGCCATGACGCTCATAGACAAAGCATTGTAATCTCGGGACTGAAGGATGACCTGGGGAAAGAAAAAACAACGTGTTAGAATGCATCTTATTTTATATTTAGTGGGTCCTCACAGCCCTGATATGTTTCTACCATCTTAATTAAGCAGCATTTTTTGATATGGTGTGATTTGACTGATCTTTCTATATTCCATATTTTGTTCATAATTTAAAAGGTGTAAAGCCTAATTATGCTCTTATGTAGCGGCAATATTAAATAAAAAAAAAAAAAAAAAAAAAAAGGAAAACTTCATTTGGCAGCAGCCTGTGATTGAAGGGTGCAAGTAACACTAATGCTAACCAAAAACAGCACTGGGATACAGGATGGAATAGACATCCTGGAAAAGAAACCTTTGGGTGGCAGAACGCCTATCAAAATAGGCAAAGCAAATTGTCCAGCATTTATCCAACATAATCCTCTTTCAGCAGTGTGACTCAATATGAGAAGCGTAGGTCTGATTTGGTTGCAAATGACCCCATGTATCAGTGTCAACGTATACCTGGAGTAACACAACATCAGAGCCAGGCAAACTAGGAATCCTGTTACACAAACATTAATGATTCTAGTGTTAAAAATACAAGATGACAGAGTGTTTCCTCTCTGTCGGAAACTATTAACAGTCTTGTTTTTACCCATTGTGCTTTGTCCACACTGCAGTAAAATGGCTTCAGTGAGCTAAGAACAGAAAATGTCTGTTGTAAATGTCATTCGGGACATTTTTCAGGACGCCTTTGAAAAAAGACCTTGTAGACACACAGCTGCACTCCAGAGGAAACCACTGAACAATCAGACTAAATATAGCCTTGCTTGTACCTTTGGCTTCTGACATGAGTGTGGTCTTTAATAAAATCCCAAAGGAAATTTGGCTGTAACTTAAGAAAACCCCCTAATCTTTTCCTTCCTGCTCTTTAACAGATGCACACAAAATACAAGAGAATATAAAGAGACCGGCCCATGTGAGGACCACTGTGCCTGCCCTTACTTTGTGCTCAAGCAGGACACAACTGAGGACCTGAAGACAGGCGTCCACACCCAGCAGCTCTAAGGGCAGGTGCAGGGGGAAGTCAACCATGGAGAAGCGAGAGTTGTCAGGTAGGGCAAAGGTGAGTGGGCGTTTGAGCTCATGAGGCAGCACTTCCACATCCACACGTCTCTGACCCGCCACTGGTACTGGTGAACGCAACAATCGGTACACCCAGGATTCGATCTCCCGTAGGTCGGCCAGCAGTTGGCTGCCTTTCTCTTCCACCAGTAACGCACCGGTAAACACCCGCCACATGGTGTCCCTGGGAAGAACATGAACCAAGTGTGAGGATTAATGTACATTCAAAGATTTTTATTAATAGTTTATTATTATGAATGTATAATGACATAAAACTCAAAAACACGTATCAGCTTATGTGACATCTCCAAACAACATGACATTGTGGCAAATGGTTAAAAACCAAAACTGGATAAGCAGAAGAAAATGGACGGATGGATGGACAAATAATATTTATTTGGCCTTACTTTACTACCCAATTATCCACACAAAAAGTGTAAAACCAAGCAATAAAAGTCTGAACTGTGATACAAAAAAATTATAAAAAAAGGATAAAATGCAACATCACAGTGGAAATGATGGTGTCTCAACTTTTAGGAAAAAAAAAATTTGAACAGTACAGAAAAATATTATTTTTAACGTGTTGTATGACAGTGCGACTACTTACTGATAAGAATAACAAATTACTGTGACAAGCAAAGAATGCCAATACATATATTGATATCAGCAAAGGGTAATTTTAAAGTTTAAAAACAGATTCGACCGAGTCATTGGTTCATTTTAATGCAGCAAATAGCCAGTGAAATCCCTAATGTGAAGAGCAAATGAGACTGAAACGCACGAGAGACTCTTAAGCAATTGCCACTATAGTAATGTGAAAACCCTCCACTCTACACGCACATTGCTATTACCCTTTCTAAAGTGCATACTTATGTGTGTGTGGCAAGGAGCGAGGGAGGTAAATCATTAGCCGTTTGGATCCCTCCCACCAACTGCAGCGGCTACCCACAGGCAGGCAGAGACCTCAATCTGTCAGAGCCGCCACAGCTGAAAATGCTCGCAGTCATTATGCAATGACTCTACTCCTTCTCTGTCATTGCAACACCACATTTCAACCAACCATGTCAGGGGGTACGAGAGATTCTCAGGTCTGTTCAGCCTTTGGCTTTTTGAGCTTGTCAGAGAAACCACAGTTCCATATTACTGATAAAATGCTGCTCTGCCTCCACTTATCAAAGAAAAAAATGCCAAGGTACAAGATTAACTGGGCGCCTGACGTTCCAACAATCCCTTTTAGAAAGTACGGGGAAAGCTGTGCTAGTTTTACAGCTATAAATAACAATCATTCAATGAATAAGCCCTTGTGAAGTGACAGCCTAATTAATGCTTTGTCAATCAAATTTTGCAATCTATTAAGTCACCCATGGCAACAGAATAAGCCAAAGCACACTGAAAAAAATACTGCCACATCACAACACCACATCAAATACAGGGTACAACTGAGTATTCTGAGGCTTAAATTAAATATGAATTAATTACCCTTCACGGTTAATTAAGAAAATCAAAACATGATCAGCAATTTGTGTCAAGTCTAATAAGCAACACAGAATGCTAAATGGCCTTATATCATATTATTGTATATACTGTGGGATACAACTGAGTGCACACACACCTTTTCTGTTTTCACTGTCTGGGTTAGATTTTCACCTAGAGCTGGACGCGTATGCCCAAAATGATTATCACAATTATTTTGATTTCACCGTGTCTTTGTAAGCTGGATGGCTATGCTAACACACTGTACAGGCTTACTTTATGGACCTCTGAGTTGATATTGGACAATTCACTTTAGCAACCATTGCACTGTTGTTCCGTTAGTGGCTGTTGGAATCATTGTATAAACTTTTATTTTGGTTTATACAAGTTATCATATCTTCTGCCTTTCACAAGTTCATAAGTTGTTTTTATATATATTATTGTTGTTTCTTTTATTCTGATGGGATATGCTTGAGATACTGTTAAGAGAGGATTGCAGTTTGGGGAACTACGGTCCTGTTCACGTGCTGTCCCTACCCCCATAACATACACATGTTAAAAAATCCCCCACACAACAACAACAGCTGCAGATACATTCACACTAACGCACATATTCATTTACGCACATACAGGTACTTCGAGCGCCACACTCACGTAAGTCATGTATGTCACGCACACCATATACGGTAGAGGATAAGAATGCTGCTGACTGTATGTAACCAGACAGCTTTACAACCTTACGTGATTTTATTGTCTGAGCGTTTGGAATAAAAAGCTGCGGGGGAAGTCGTACGGCGGAGACCTTTTTCAGCTGTGTTTCGAGGGACTCAGCCGACAGTTTCCCCTTGCAGCAAGTAAAAATGGAAGTTGTGCGTTTGTTCCTTGTTTTTAAAATGACTTGAACCTATCACTGGTGTGTTTTCACGCAGCTGAATAAGGTAGCTGTGTTGCTTTGAGGTGCAGACTAGAGCCCAACCACTATAGGATTTTTAAGACCAACACCAATACCGATACTTGGTGATTTAAAAATGCGATCAATCGGAAGATTTTTTTTTTTCTTTCAGGCATATGAAACAGATTTCCCTAGCATTTCTTATATGTAGTTGTTTGCGACTCCTTACTAATAGGACAATGCAGGTTAAAAATAAGCATGCATTATTATCATAATAAGCTGTGGATTACCCATTTACAGTCTGCCTAACTTTACTCCCATCAACTGGTTGTTCTATTTTGGTGTTCCAAACCTGTGTTGCCAGCAAGGATGTTGCAGAATGCCTTCTGGTGAACAAGCAATACAACATCCACACTCGTAACATAGTTGCGGGGCATTTCTCCTGCCTCTCAAGATAAAAATTTCATTTATTGACCAATAAATGAAAATTATTTGCTGAGAGCAATACCTCAGCAAATAGCTAAAACTGGCCGACAATATATTGGGTGGGCTCTAGATCTGAGCCAACTCTACAGCACTCTTTGCATAAGATTTTTTTCTAGGTTAACATCACCTGCCATAGATCTGAAGTATTTCCAATCAACAGATGATGATCTGCCTCTGGGGACAAGGTCTTCACCTTCTTCTTCTTGATTTTTGTTGCATATCTGTCTTTTAACACAGTGTTACTTGTCCAGCATAGTCCAGGAAACACCAAACTTCGTGGTGTAGGGAACAGCTGTGGTTGTCACATGCAGGCACGAGGTCACGCACTGATTTAGGGATCGCTTGATTTGCATTTGATTTTGCTCGATCGTGTTTATTTAACTGTGTGAAACCAAAATCGTGATAAAGATTAAAATTTGATTAACTGTGCAGCCCTATTTTCACCTTTTTAATAAAATATGTTAACAGATTATATTGACTGATACCGGCCTTTATGTTGTGAAATGAAATTTTTTTTATACAGATTATAGTAATTTAGCAACTCATCATAATGTTTGTTCAGTGCAGTGCACTCAAACTCAATTGTTTACTATCCTCTGAGCAATGTTTGCAGCACATGGGGAAGAGTGCATGTCACAGTTGAGCAGATGGTGGTGTTGAGTGAAGTGGTGACCCCTCATTTTCCCATGAGTCCAATATCTGTCGAGCCCAGGTATTTGGTGTACACAATAAATGGCTTCACTAGAATTATGTAACAACTGTTATTCATTTTCCCTGCATGTCTCTAAAATAATATTTATTGTAAAACAAACCATTCAAAACAAAACTGATTAAATGCACTGTGGATATTTTGGTTGCCATTATTTATCATTGAGGTGGAGTTTGAAAGCATAAAGTGTACCGTGAGAGCAAGAAACACGCTACAGATGGCCTGCAAAACTGACTGGAGCCACAGACAAAGGCTCCTGTATTAACTGTGAAACACAAACATACAGATAACAGGTGGACCATGGCAGGAGCCGATGGGAGAAGAAACAAAGGAGTGGGCACTGCAGAAAACATCAGCAGGAACACTGAAAAAAAACACGTTTTTGTCAACTTTTCTACTCTTTAGAATTTAAAGTGGGAAAAAAAACACTGTGTGAGTGGTTATTAATTTGCATCAAATGCACAGATAATTTTTAGCAACTGGCACAAGACAATGAGCTGAATTTACCCTATTCTGTGTGCTTTAAAAGAGCGCCAATTGTTCTTTTTACATAATTCACAGGTGGGCACGAATGGATGTATCATCTGCCAACTGGTATCCCTGGAGACCGCAAAGTAAATTATAGTCACCAAAACTGTTGAGGGAATGAACAATGTACTGACACATGTAAATGCTCTTAAAAATGAACTCTCCCTGGTCTCCTCTTATGAGATCTTATCATCTAACTTGGCATTTGGCTCTAAGTGAGTCACAACAAGAAAGGTCATGAGGTAACAAAAACAATGAGTGTTTATTGGGCATTTAATGTGCTTAGCAATTACATAGCAATCAGCCAGTGGATTCTGGTGTTTCTACTGTTCAGTTTGTTTTGATAGGATCTTTTCAAGCACCACTTTCAAAATGATCCATGTGCTGGTTATTTGGCTAATGAAATCTCTGACTGAATGACTGAAACAATAACACCCGTATTTCAGTCGATGGGGAATCTTGAGAAAAGAAGACAGCAACTTACATGTGCATTAGTGCATGCAATCTAAAGTCTCACCTCTGGGTGGCACGAGGAAGCCCAGCCCGTTGTGTTAGCCTTTGACTGCAGCAGTCCACCAGCCTCTTGAGAATATATAAGCATTCCCTAAAGGTGGAGAAGAAGGGGTAGTGGCTAAGTATGCACAGAGAGGTCAGTGTGCTGTTGCGGTTCCTGGCTGCCACCTTAGCAGCACTCCGTCTGTGCTGTGGGGACTTGCCGGCATTTTGCTCAGCACCTTGCTGTCCACTCTCTTCTCCAGAAGCAGGCGGAGACACTGACTCGGCATGGTTAGGTGGAGAAACGACAGAGGGTGGACCCCCACCGCCCCCACTATCAGACCCTTCACTTGTGGTATCTGCAGCCTGTGGTGCTGTCTCTGTGTGACTGCTCTTGTCTCCTCGAGTACGATGATGCCCTCGCTGAAAGGAACGGTAGAAGTTGACGCAGATTCCGTAACGGGTGATTCCTGAGTCCTTGTCAGTCAGCGTGAAAACGAAAGAGGAGTCATCACGAAGGCTGACCCTGCGCTGACGTATACTCAAGCAGCCCTCAGGTTGGCAGAAGAAAACCACATCTGGTGGGAGCAGGAAGTCTTGGTGGTCCTCTAGTGGGTAGCGGCGGAGAAGCTGAGGGGTCTGGGCCACACTGTCACTGCTTGGCTGCCTGAATGTTAGATGGACAAACATTAGTCAGCAGTGCCCATAATTATTTTTTGTCACTTAATGTGTTCTTTGTGCATAACTCTTTTCTGATGCATCTGCAAATCAGTTCCAATAATGTGTAAAATGAATTCTAAGTTAAATGGCCAGCCTATTTGATTTTCTTTATATATTAAATATGCTCATTTTAAACATGCCCAAAGTTTCAAATGCAGAATTTAGGGATTACCTGTACATACACTGTTAGCCAAATACTCTGTATCATGTGAGTGATGGCCAACATGAGAGCACAATGTTCAGGATATCAGCTTCTGTGCTCTTGGCATCATCTACCTGCTGTTCTGACCTTCTGTTTTTGAGGGACAGCCAATCAGAAGAACGCTGGCTTAAAGGGAGCGAGAAGTTGCTAAAACAGCTCGCTTCAGCTGAGTGGATGCACCAATGCCCACTACAAGATATATTTATTTTGAACTGTAATATAAGAAAAGCTAAAATGTAGAGTAGCTGGAGTGGTAATGAGTTTAACAGGTCCTCTTTAATATGAAACAGATAATAGGAAAGACAATATTTCATAAAAGAAGAAATGGAAACATTTTATCGCTACAGAATTGAATGAAACATCCAACAAAGCCCTAACAGTATTTCTGTGGTTACAAAAGCAAATGTGCAATCAATTTAGCAAGAACTGTTTTGGAAATCTGTGATGCGGAAATATGATGCAACAACAGTTCCTTCCAAAACCAACTGTGAAATACCCATTAAGCACTTAAAATCACCAAATCCTCCACTAGACACACTCTGTGACTGACACCGCCTCTAATTTCACTGTGTTATGTCAATCCTTCTCTTTGGCTACATTCACTATGCTTTAAACAATGCACTACTATACCTTCATTTTTCGTAAGCGTTCAAGTGTTGCATAAACTCCAAAGCAGTTTTCAAAAAATATTCAAACAGTGAAAGAAGGCTGCATTCAGACCAAGAAAAACACTGAGTCAGAACAATGCAATAGGTGTTGAAGTGCTGATAATTTGCAGCAGGGTACAAATAGAATACAATATAAAAACCAAAAGGCCTTTGTGTGCTCATTATATGCCAAGACACTACAAAACCATAATCTACTCATACAATACCAAAGTTCAAGGTAGTCCATGTCTGCTGAAGTATAAAAGTCATATTAAGGGCTTACCTTGCTCCGACCACTACCAAGTAATCGAGAAGGCGGGGGCACATTTTCTTTTTCTCCATGTTGGATTGACCATGTCCTGTATGTCACAGCATCCAGGATATAAGTCACCTCTTGAGTTAATGGTACCTTTCCATCACAAATGAGAACGTTCAGGTATATAGTTGAAACTCAGCTCCTTGATTATCATTGTGATGGTTCAAAAATGATTGGGTCTGATCTGTAACACACAGAAAAGAAGAAGAAAAATTCTTGTTACATGCTTATATGAACACATTAAATAGGCTTGTGTATGCACAATGAAAGCACCTGGTCCACACACTGCATAATACCACACAGCAACATCATTTTTCAGAGTTACAAAATGGGGTCAAATTTGGTTTATGATTTATAGCTGTGACTTTTCAGCAAATGTCAAGGACTATAATAAAGTTGCATGCACTATAAATCCACTCAGGTCTGCAGTACTCTCCTCTGTGTACTCTTTATACTACTTTTGTCACCAACACCAACTTTTCACCAGGCCTTCCACCCCATACAACAGCAGGTGGTTCACATGGAGGTGAGTTTAAGGTGGAACAAAGAATCATGAGCCTTTTCAGGTAAAGAGTAGACCAAGAAATGTATGGCGCTGCCCTTGTGGTATTCATACAAGTAATAAATAACCCAGATAAAAAAATTCTAATGTGAGATCAACAAAGACACAAAATGCAAAAAGATGCATGGAATGTGTGTTTACTGAGGCTACCACCACTGTAATCATCTCTGCTAAACAGGGTACATGGCAGACATTAAGACAAGGGAGGCAGAAGAACCACAAAAACATGTAGACAAGAACATAGACAAAATTGTTGGACACTAAATTATAACATAGCTAAAGAATCCCTCAAAACACCGTAGAAAACATTAACTGTTGCACTTTAGTGTTGACTTTTCTGTTCTGACAATAACGTGTTGCCTGGTTGTTTTTGTTGGAGGGTAAGGAGAGGCGAGTAAGCAGCTTAGGGGCCTTGGTGGAATGAGCACCCTTCACAGCTTGGACAATGGCCAGCAAACTCAATCAGCACCTCTACAGATGGCTATTAAACACCAAAGAGCCACTTCCAACTCCAGTCTAGTTTTTTTATACCAGCAGATAAGTTAATCTTCCAATTAAGGCAATACACAGTGTATGACTACAGCTTAGCTGACATTTCCTGACACAACGCTGTATCAAAATATTAGTTGAGCTGCTTCTGTGACAGCAAACTTCACATGAGCAGCTACACAAACAGGTGCACACGCTCTGGATCTACTTTTGTAAAGTAATCACAAAGCACTGGCTACTAAAGGTAAAAAAAGGACAGGGCAGAGATTATGCTGCTCTCAACTATTAGGACTTTTCTGAAACACTTACATTAACATCCCCACAGATATAGTATCTCATGCTATTACCAGCAATCATTTATGCAGGTATATAATCTGTTTTTCAGAGGAAATGGGTCATCTTACTATAATATACAAAATCTCTGTCTGTGTGTTTGTTTCTTTGTCTGCCAACTCCTCCTACATGACTAGGAGTTCAACAACCAAACTTGGCACGCAGGTACATCTTAGGCCCTGAGGGTTTTTATCAATAGTTATTATGGGGTTGTCATGTTGCCTAGCAACCACCTAGCAACAAGCTGAAATGACTTGTTTTTAGCATTTGTACACCTATAGTGCCTTATAAAAGCATTGCATAATCTTTATTTCACAAAATCTAATTTCTATCCACAAAACATCAATCATGCATGATATATTATGATGTCATCAGGTTACCTCACAACCACCTGGCTAGCAATGGGCTAAAATTACCTCTTTTCCATTTATGCACCTATAACATCTTATGAAAGCATCCAATCATTCTAATTTCACAACAGTAACATCTCGTTTGTATCCACAAAAACTCAATTATACATGATATGTTTTAACATCATCACACTGCCTTGCAAGCACCTACCAATTGGCATTTATGTATCTACACCTCCTTATAAAAGCATCATATTTTAATTTCACAACCAACACCACAAACTGGGCAAACAATAGTAGAATGGGGATGTATTAGTTAAATAAATGAGAGCAATGCTAAATACTTTCTTCTTCATGTAAGCTAAGAAAAAGTGTCACTGGTAGGCCTGTCGCGATAAACAATAAATCAATTAATCGTACGATAACTTAAAATGAGGTAGACAATTTTTATT
>JAVDPK010001432.1:816015-827862 GCA_034780415.1 Cichlasoma orientale | reverse complement strand
CCCGAGTGTACCAAACTGTTGGGCCACTGAGTTGGCCACTGTTAATGTTAAATCTCTTTGACAGAGTTATACAAGTCTGCCATAAACAGACTTCACAAGAAAAAAAAATAGAGGGTTCATAACAAGGTGAAAACCACTGATCAGTCTGAGAAACAGAAACCAGATGAGACTTTGCCAGAGCAAACATCTAAAAAAGCCAGACCCACCCTGCAACAGCATTCTTTGTACAGATGAAAGTAAGATCAACCTCTACCAAAGTGACCAAAGAAAAAAGTATGCAGTGGCCCATGAGCCAATGGTGGCGGCAGTATGATACATGTGCATGTGTGGTTTTTAGTGGCACTGAGTTACTAATGTATGGTAGATATGACAGAGGGCCGCTACACCATCTGCTCAGATTCATACAGTGCATCACAGTAGAGATACACAAAAACCAAAAACAGAGTCCAAGATTTTTTTTTTTGAAGGTCCAGAGGTCTTATATTCTGCAATAGCTCAATCAATCACCTGATTTCAACCTCATCAAATTGCGTCTTACTTGTGGAAGATAAACCTTGAGGCAGAACAAACCGTAGCTGCTTAAAGGCCCGGCAAACATCGCAAAGGACAAACCAAATTATATGGCGATATCCATGGGTTCAGACTTCAGGCAGATATTGCTTATAAAAGATTCTGGAGGAAATCTTAAAAATAAACATTTTATTTATTATTATGTTTATTTGTCCAGCTATAGCTTAGCTAAAGAGGAAACCTCACATAGCAATAACTCTAATTCAGCTGGTGCGATATTTTTGTGTAATCCGTCAAATTACAGGAGTGTGCACATTTAGCACTTAAGACAGTTTGATTTGAGCTTCTGAGCAACATCTGAATGACAAGTGATTTGGATTCCAGTCATATCAGCACTACTCCAGAACTTTAATTTAGACTGTATATACAAAACAGAGGCTTTTCAAGAGTTACAAGTATTAAAAAAGGTTTGCATTTCCATAGGACAATCATTTTTACATTATTAAGAAATTAAATGAGACAATTACAGTACAATTAACCTTGATACCTGCAGCATTATCATAATGTACACAAAAAAAGAGCCAGCAACTGATGCATTTTGATTACAGTGTACACAAAAATAATTGGGTTAATCATATTCCCTCTGTTAACTGACATTGTATCCAAGCAGGGGATGGAAAATTCATACAGAAGCTAATTTTAAACCCTCAGTAAGTGTTCTGCTCTGCAAGCATCAAACCAAAATGCAAACTTCACATTTCATTGAAGCGAGACCCAAAGGAAGGTTTTGCATAGCCATTTCACCAGTATGGTTACACAGTCTCGCATCCATTCTTGTGTTAATCTGCTTCTTATTTTACAAAATAAAACACTATATCACTGATGAGTCACAGGGATGCCAATCACAATAAAATCAAAACCTGTAACAAAATATTTTATATTTAGATTATCTATAAAATCAAATTTTAAGAAGGTAGACAAAAGGATTGATACAATACATGGTCAAAAATGCCAGTACACCACTGTCTGTCTGTCTGTGCTGCTACTGAATGAAAAAGTGGCCATGAGTACAGTTCTTCTGCAGTTAAATCCCAAGTCAGGTTCCTGATATTAGCTGCTGTCGCATTCTTCCAGTAGCAGGAAAAATTGCTTAACGATAGCCTTTTGTTAGGTGTTTCCCCCGAGCAGCTATTAAGGAAGAAAATCTGGTCACTGCCGCTTCCGCAATGATTCTAAAGCCTCAAGACCACAACACTGCAAATACTGTAAGGAAAGCGGCTGGACAACATCCAGCTGTTTGTATTCACGCAGCCAACCAGTAGGTGAAGTTTACAGTCTTCAATGTTATGCTGCACGAGGCATTTTAAATCAGTTTCCATCCAGCTTGGTCAAAGATGCATGAACCGGGCTGAACCATTGTATCATTAGATCATTTAATCAGCACGGTCAAACATTAAGAGTCAAGCTGTCATGGATGATCTCAAAGGCAAATGCAAACTATGGAGTAAATTCACCAATTAATCTTTTTTTTTTAAACCATCATTAAGAGTTGTCAGTACTTTAGTATATCAATGTTTCATTTTCACACAAGACATCCTAATATGTCACAGGTGGAAAAGCAAAAAGGTGTAAAATAATATTGTCAGTTTCAGGGTTCCTGATGCTGTGGCTCACAGGAACACTTTCATAAACAAAGCCAATTAAAAAAAAAAAAAAAAAAAAACATGAGCTGAAGATTTGGGAGGTAACCAAATTAAATGAAAATATGACACATTACAGACATGTTGGTCAATATGTTGATAAAGTAAAAAAGTGGAAAAAAAATAAGGGCTTAAATAATCAGACATTAAGTCCATCAGCAAGTGCTTTTGGATAAACGCATCTGTGTAGTAAATTGATTTACTTGTGCCCGTATTACATGTGTGTATTTGTATGTTTGAATGCAGGTGTAGGCATAATGTCCCATTTAACCATCACTTTAGCTATGTAATTTATTATTTAAGAAAGGCCAAAAAATAAAAATTAAAAAATGCTCAAATGCATAATAATGTATAATGCATGAATTTAGTCCCATACAAGGACAGCAAGGCCGAAATACTTGAAATCCTTTGTTAGGACAGGGCAAACTGCACTTTATGTCTACAGTTATGGGAAGTCTATGCTGAGATCTTGAAATGGCTAGTGAGGTAATTACTGCAAAACAGCTGCAATGCCATTAAACTGTCCAATTTTCAGCTGTCTTTGCTCAACATAGGAAGAGAAAATAGACTTCACAATTATGGATTTCCATTGGCAGTCCTTTATCATCCATTATGCAGCATTTCAATGTTACACCGCACAGGACAAGGCATGGGAAACACAGCAATAATAAAAACATTTAAATCTCTGTAGTAAAGTAGTTCTTTCCTGTTGATTCCTGCTCCCTGTTAATATCGATTTTGGTACATGTTTTTAGTGAGGTTTTCCAAAATCTGACTGGTTAAAGCTGCTGATGTCGAGTACCTGTTCGAGGAAGATACTCGCACTATTATAGACCTTTCGATCTGGTTAGTTTTCTAACTAGATATTCAGTTTGTCATTTTTTCCTCTGTATCAGTCACATAGTAGATTATCAAAAATAAAAAGGTCACAAAATTCTCTATTTCCTGCTCAAACATTTGTCACGCTTCTAAAACGCTAGTGATAAATCACAAATAAAAGTACATTTCACATACAGTTACAAACGAGGTGTTAATCAAGCCAATACTTTCCATTTTATTTTGTGAACGCAACTTAAAAAAAGGGTTTATTTGAGGGAAAAAAAAAAAAAAGAAGAGGCTCAGAGAGATGGTAGATTGACTTTGCCAAACTAATATTTCATCTTTCCTTGCATTTTAAAGACACAATACCGCCTATTTCAGGATACCATTGCACTGAATTAAAAAAAAAAGATTAAATAGAAAAAGACCATTTCCTGTGAATAAGGGCCCAGCCTACCAGTCACCTGCAGAGTTGTACTTTCTTGTGCGTTAGCATGTGATTGTACAATCTTGAGGATAAGCTTTGCATTTTTAATGTAAATAAATATACAATTTACATGAACTTTAATGGGCTTCTATAATGACCAAAAAGGTCCCTTATGCATCTGGAAAAACTAAAGCAATAGATATTCAACTAATAGATTATAAGGAGGCCTCCAGTTCTCAGAGGTCTACTTCACATTACTTTACCTGAGCAACTACACCAACCTTTAACTTTTGTACTTACTCCAAAGGGAACACAAACTATTTGTTTCACGCATATCACGCATCAACCAGATGGCCTACCATTTTAACCTAACATCAATAAAATGAAATGCTGTTATGGGTCTGATTATGCACATCCTTTCCCATTCTATTGCACAACTGCAAATATCACCATTTTAACTGTATGTGTGACTGTAATCCTACATTTGAAACAGCCAAGACCTGCTCAGTTCTTGTTGATTATTATTGTTAGAGGAACAGGATAAAACTGGACTAGAGACTGACAAAACTGTCAACAAATATTAAATCAGAGATAACTGGCTAAAGAGCCGAATGCTGGTACTTAACCACAATCACATCAGTATCTACATGGAAGAAAAAAAAAAAATGCACGGTTCAAAGAAAACTAGGCGTTCATATTTCTCTTTATGAACAAAAAGCCATATAGCAGTCTGAGAACAAAGAGCAATGATGCTCTTCTTCCCCAAGAAAAAGAAAACAATCTCAATGCTATAATCAGTCCTCGACAAGATCGACAGGAAAAAAAAGTCAGTGATCTTGCTCGATGCCATGTCTGTCTCAGGCTTAACAAAGCCACGGAGTGTGACATCAGGTTTGCAGTCACTCATTGACATCCCAGATTTCAGACAACAGCGGGGGAAGCTTCTTGTCCTGGAGGCGAAGGGCAAAAACCTGCTCCGAGTGGACGCTGCTTAGTGTACGAAGGCTCACCAGCTTCATTAGCATGCGGGGGAACATCAAGTGATCCTGAGGAAGCCAAAGAAGCAAACTGTTATTAGGAGAAAAAAAAAAAAAGATTCCAACAAGCACATGATCACTTCACAATACGTCTGTGGAAATGGTTCATAATGTATAATTGCAGCCCTTTTCAGATCACAAAATGTGGCTTACGTTTAGTAGCTCCTTCACAGTTTCTCCATGCAACCTGATCTAGCACACAACTGCTCTCCTAACAGTTCAAGCCCCCTACAGGTCTCAACAAAACAACCTGACCTTAGCCATGGCCCAATGTGCTTGTTGTGATGACGGCAGCCTGGTTATGCTGACATACAGTCACAAGACAAAAAGATATGGACACATCTGGGTACTTACATTTGGTCTCTTAATCATGATATAAGAGCGCAGTGCATCCACATAAGGTTGTTGCAGCCTCTCCACCAGATCATGATCATGCACATTCGGCCGATCTAAAAGTTGACCCAACAAAACAAATATGCACACATGCATTGATCTGTTAGTTTTCGAGAAAACAAACAAACAAACAAAACAGAACAAAAAACTCTGATCTATTTTGGTAAAATGCAAAGCCAGCCTTCTTAAAAAAAAAAAAAAAAAGCTCGATCTGCAAATGCAAACAGTTCTCCCTCAACACTAAAAGGGGAAGGTTAGCTCTTCACTATGAGAAGGAAGTGTACTTTATGAATTCTGACCTGCAGAAAAGATGTTGATAGCAATGAGCAGAGCATATTCGGCCTCGTCCAGATGCAGGTCATTCATTCCTTTTGAAAATTCAAAGATGGGGTTGATGAACTCAAACTGAAGCCCTGAGGTGGTACGAGTGGAAACAAAATGTCACGTTACAGATAGAAATACACTGCAATTCATTTTTGCTTTGCTTTTGTTTTCTCCCCAAAATGGCATATGGGACAGAGGAAATGAACACAATCGGGTTAAGTAACAAATTTATTATTATTCGGCAGGTAGAAACGAACAAATGAACCTGCTTTGGCGAAATCCTCCTTATTATAGCTGAAGTCTTTCAGAAATGTAATGCTTTCGATGGCTGGGTTGTATCGCCGAGATGTCTCGAGCAGCATAATCTGAGAAAGGCAAAAACATCTTTGTGAGCAGAAGATTAAAACATATTTAAAGTTATCCCAAACTGATATGTTACTGTTAAAGTGTCAAATTTACACATATAAAGTATGATTTCTATCTCAGAGACTGGATCATTTTTAATTATGGTGCATTATTTAGCCCCCCCCCCCTTTTTTTCTGAGAGCTGTGAAATATGGACGATGGGGCTTTGCTGTCTTATATTTAACAGTTAAAGCCGACAGACCCACAGTTGTTAACCAAAAGCTGAACAGATTTTTTATTGATCTTAAACTCAATATTTGCAAGAGTCATCTTGAAAGTACACTGCAGTCATATTTAGATACTATTTACTGGGAGACAATTTTTGTACTTCTGTTTTCACTTCAGAGCTTTCCTTTTAGAAATATAGGTTCATATTACAATTTCAGAGCGCTGCGCTCCATTGCTGATTTCTTACTTCTACAAAAACACCAAATATTGGATCAGAAGGCTTATAACCAATTTCTGGTAATGTTGAAACCATAAACAACTTTTCATGGACTGAAAGATGACCAGAATTTTCTGTGAATCAATCTGATTTGCTTGATTCGCACCACAGTGACTTGGAGCGTGCTCGATCCTTGACAGTTAAGACGTAAGACTCGCACTCGTGTTTATTCCCACCTCTGAATCACAGAATGAATGAAACTGCTAAAGTAAATTTAGTAGGTTAAGAGTTTGTTTTTGGATTTTTCACAGAGGCAAGAAGAGGAGGAGGCGGTGAGATTTACAGGCACCAAATTAAAATGAAGCAATGGACAGCCAATCCAAAGACAATGAACTTATAAAGGAGGTGGCCTGATATTTCAGTCAGCTGATGAACTGAGAATGCTGCATAAAAAAGGTCAGTAAAAAGATCATTTTTTTTATATCCCCGCCTCGTTAGTATAATGGGTCCACTTGAACAAATCACATTACAAACCTCAATGGTAGATGTCTTCAGTAGAGCAATCTGGTCTTCTCTTGTGAGCTCAAGGAAACCAGGAAGCTGCTTAGCAAAATCCACAATCTCTTGGACTGACATGATTGCCAGCTCAGTGAAGTGAGCGAACCGTTGCTGACGCACTTCTCGATTCTGCAAATCCTGACTCTGTGGCCATGGCTGTAATACAGTAAATTGACAGTAGTAAGGTAAACCTGAGTCTAAAACAAACTCTCAGCACTTGAAACATTTTCTCTCATTTCAGCTCAAACTCTCTTCTGAACCGCTCATTTACCGTCACTTTTGGTCGATCAAGAAAAGACCTCTTGTTGCATTGCTTCTGCATGGCCACCAGCTTCTGAATCATCTCCTGCTGCTGCGGATCCAGTGCGGCTGCTTCCTGTGGAGGGGTGGGGGTGACCACTGTGGACGTGCGGGCTGTTTCCTCCTCCTGCTGCTTCTTCAGCTTTTTCAGTCTGATCTGCTCCTCAGAGAGCACACCTGCAGGTCAAAAGAGGATGGACGTTCTGACTAAAGCTCAAGTCCCCCAGTTTTTTTTTTTTAAAAACAAAAGTTTATTTTCATCATCACGATTTTCACTCTGGCTGCAAACCCACATGCCAAAATGCATGTGGGTTTGCAAATTTTCTCCATCTCTGATTCATCTGGCGTACAGACACTCACACTGCTCCAGCATCCCTGCCTCCCGACACTTGCGCAGGCGGCACTGCTGGCACTTGCGGCGCATGTACATGTCCATTTCACAGCGCCCGTTGTTCTTGCAGGAATACTGGGCACTTTTAATGATGCTGCGCCGAAAAAAGCCCTTGCAGCCCTCACAGCTCAACACATTGTAGTGGAAACCAGAGGCCTTGTCGCCACAGACGCTGCATACCTCATTGCCCAGCATCTTTGGAGCAGGCCCCTTCTTTCTTTTCACTGGCTGACCATCTACGCACAATGAAAGAAACCAATATGAACTCTTTCAGTCCAGAAAATTATTTGAAGTGCTTTCAGACAGTTTCAATCTACTTGTATACACTTGTTTCAAGAAAAGATCATTACTTCCTGGCATTTTTATCTCAACCAAGAAAGAACATAATAAGCATGCTCAATGTCACTCAATCATCATAAAAGGTCTATAGAAGAAACGCACACAAGATCAAGAGATGAGCAGGAAACAATACTGGTTAGTCTGGTCTGTGGAAGTTGTACACGCCTTACTCATTACAAACAGCCATAATCAAGATAGTTGAGTCATGACATTATTTATTTTCAGAATTATAACAGATCCTGTTTTCCCCCCTCAATTACTCACAATAGTGACAAGTGCCTGCACACTGTTTTCCCCACACCGCCAATTCTTAATAAGTATCTCACAGAAGAGTATGTGCTATTTATTTTACTTTTAATTAAACACGCTGTATTTAATTCAGGTTTGCTGAAAATGATTTTCTAAACATGCATGTTTCCTACTACAGCTATCTGAAGGTTGTACCCCCCCTCCCCCCTCCCCCCTCCTCACCTGTGCTGGAAGATGTGTCACTTGCAGCTGGATCCAGTTTAATGTCATTTGGTTCTACTGGCAGAGGGCTGCTCATCTCAGCCAGCGAGGGGCCGTTATGAGGGGGGCCGGGGAAATCATCTGTGTGTGAGAGGGCAGCCAGTGACAGCAGGCCATCATGCTTCATTGTGGTACTTCCACTGCTTTCCTCAACCATGCAGTCCAGCTGCAGCTCAGAGGCCTCGTCGAACACCTTACTCTCATCTGAGAGGGAAGAAAAACGCAGTGAAAACAAGAATCAGTGTTCAAGACTGTTCCACTCGTCTTTATCTTTATTTAGCAAGTTGCCCAACATAAACAGCCATCTTCACAAAAACGTATACAACATGATGCAATAATCGTGGAAGAAATACTACCCTGGTAAATGTTACATTTTGGATCCGATATCTACCCGGTCCTGACTGAAAAAGAACCAATGAATTCTGTGCTGGGTTTAATACAACATGCTGAGCAGCAATGCACCATTTGCCAGGGGAGCACTAATACAGAATGGAAGGAGCTAACTAACTGCAAACTCTGGGTGTGTCCAAGATGTCACAACTGAAAAGCTGTGAACACAATGTGTCTCTGCCTTTTACTTGAGTTATTTTTGATCCAGCACTTGTTTGGACGTTTTTATTGCAATTAAAATTACGTAACTTGTTATATTCAACATGATTAATACACTTCACCTGACTTTTGTCATCTCATCTCCAAATGCGACATGCGACTGTGTGAGGAGGTGCACTGACATTGAGAGCAGGAACAGGAGAAGCTATTACAACTCTAAATGGCAGAGGTATGCAGTAAGGACTCTCACAATAAGCTGAAATTGGACAAGTTAAAATAAAGATGATCAACGTAAATACGTTTTCTAATTTTTGTTCCATTACTTATTATTTTACTAAATTATTTAAGCATTATTTGTTAAGCAATGGCACAAACTGTGCGTGAACTTTCATTTTATTATAAATTAAGATTTCTTTTAGGGCTCTCTCCCTCCAAAATAAATAGATAAGACAATATAAAGACCAAGTTTTATACTAATTGGCATAATCTAACAATGAGGTGTATTGGGAGAATTGGTCCCTTCTCAGTTAAACCTAACACTTTGGACTCTGTATGACAGAGATTGTTCCTCTTACCATGACCAACATCTGGGATATCAGTCACAGACCGCGTGGACATCTTCTGCACAGCAGCTTGTCATTACGAAATCAACATGTACCTGTGAAATAAAAGAAACGTGCATTATACTAAACATTCTGTACAACAATCAACGAAAACATTTTTTCCTCGCATCCACAAGTTCGACCAGTAAATAGAGGTAATAGCTCCCTTGGACTGGAAAGGGCCGGCTTTTGTTGCTGCTCTGCTCCAAGGGTCTGAGTGCTTTCTCCCAATCTGATCACAGACTTTAATTTTAGGTAATTTCTTCTTTAGATGTAGAGTCTGCCTGTGTGCAACTTATGAAGTCAGCCTTTGTGGCTACAAAGCATTTACAAAAAACCTCCTGAGACATACTTAAGTGTGACAGTTGGACTGGCTGAGATATGCTACACAGTTACAAAGAAAAGTGTGACAAACACTTAATTCTCTTGAAACCTCCTCTTATTAGATTTTCTAACAGTACAAAGGGTGTGTAACTCAAAATAAGGATGTGGTTTAATGATATCGATGACAAGTGGATTATTATGCTCTTACGCAGCACAACAATGTTCTTAGAAAGACTTAAAATAGAGGCTTGGAGTACTGGCCACCCAGATCCTCCCTATAAAAATGCGCACACAGGAAAGCCAACTGGATGTAAAAGCAGAAACGAAAGCATGTCATGTGTCACATATGGATACATTTCAGGAAACTGAATCAGCAGTGGGATATTTGGCTGTTCTTAATCAGCCTGCAAGAAAGAAACAAGTTTGTTGTTTTTGTGAGAATGATAATGATAACTTTAAAAATTTCTAATAACTTTACTGTCACGTGATATAATACAGAGCTGTAATCTGTCGGCATCTCTAACGCGGTTCAATAATTAATTCTGAAATAAAAAGGTTATTATATTCAGTTTTTAAAAAAATGCTTTAAAGCAAAGCCAACTTCACTCTACAGTCATTTCAGAGGCTGTAGTTGATGAGGTCATTGAACTTTATTGCCCTACATTTAGGTATGCTTCTGATATTTAGTCTACCCTCCTCAACATAAACATAGTTGATGAACTAAGCAATTGAGAGTGCCTGTTACAACAGAAAACAGTGCTGACAACTCAACGACTTCATTTGATGAATCATGCTCAGTGACTGGAATATAGACAGTAAAGGTCTACTATAGCCAAAAAGGAGTGACTATAAAAGACAAAGCTGTCAAATATCTGTAAACGCATGGTATTTAACATATTTTACCACCTTAGTTATGACACAGGTCCTTTCTGAGGTACTGCGACCTCAAAAACTGGCTACTCTGCAAAGTGCCTGCTTCATAAATGGCGATAAGGACTGGGCAACCACTCCTGCAAGATTTCATAATTTAACAAAATCCACAGGCACAGTGCCAGTTCAGTTGGTATAACTATGTAATAACATCTGTACTTACAGTGCGACTCGCATCCATACAAATATCACAAAGGATTTCTGTGTGTTTTAAGTTTTCCCATGCTTCCAACAAAAACCACAGGCAGATAAAGGGAACGAAACTATGACTATATGCGGCTGAAATTACACAACTCTTCTCAGGTTATATCTGTTCAAAAATTAAAGGGAAAGCCTGCAACAAAATGAAACAACACAGCTGCTGCGGCAGTAATGTGCCAAGCCTCACTGATAAGCTTTTACATACCCAAGTAAACCAGTAAAATGTTATTGTTCCTAACGGCTTAAGATAAAAGATAACGAGCATGAAACGTTTGTTGGCATAAAGAGACCTTGGTAACTTTTACATAATAGCAGTTATGACTGTCACTCTGTATTGGCTAACTGCACTAAAATGAGGCTATCGGTGAATATCAAGTTTGTCTTTTAATGCATTTCAGCAATTTTTAAGTATTTGCTTTCATTTTTTTTTTTATAACGTAATAGTTTATCACTGAAAATGGGTTTTTTTGGTATGACCTTGATTTAAAGCCCCAATCAGCTCAAATTTAGCTACAACACTGACTGTGACAGGCGCCGTGGTGGAATGACCTTACCTCAGAATCTGGTGTCTTATTTATCTCCTATCCATCTTGCCCATTTGAGTCCACAACCTCAGCCTGCCGATATCTCTGCGGTGATGCTAAGGACTAGCTTGCCTGATGAGCCTTAAAACGACGCCAAAACCCCTGTGACTTGTTGGGCAGAAGTTTAATGACTTGATATCTTGAAGAGGGCAAGTAGGAAAAGAAGACAAGTCCCTTTCTACAATGCCCTATGGGAGACAGGAGGGAAAACACACAGAGAGACGGGGAGGAGGAGGAGGGAGGTGAAAGAGGGAACACCATAGGTTACTATTGGTCATTTTGCACGGCTCTTAAAACCCCCACAGGGTTGTGGTTCTCTACCCTTATTCAACCTGACTCTTACCAGACTCTTTTCTCCAGCTCTGTCAAAACGTAATATCTACCTGTTGCCTTGTCTGTCACCACTCAAAGCCTTCCTTACAACATATCACAGCTTATTAGAAAAATAATTTATTAACATAAGAGACATAATTATTATCCATTTATTTTCTTTCACATATCCAATTCACGGTCATTTAATTAAGGGGGAAACAAGACCGGGGGGGGGGGGGGGGGGGGG
>JAVDPK010001432.1:800736-816005 GCA_034780415.1 Cichlasoma orientale | reverse complement strand
CCCCCCCCCCCCGAGAGTTAGAGTAAATGTGACATTCACAACATGCCGATTATGTGATCAGTATAGCACATTATTAGCCTAAGCTTGGTTGATTTACAATCAAAAGTGGTTAAAAGTTAAGGTAGTCAAGGGCATCGTGGTCTAGTGTATGAATTCATTCCTTTTCGCTGTAACAATTCCATTCTACATATGACCTCGTGTCATCCCCCGCTCTCATCTCACGGATAAAGTCCAACGTCTTATCAGTCAATCACCTTTGTCCATGTTTTCACAGACTGCTGGAAATTAAAAGACAGCACCAGCAAAAATCAATGTAACCCTAAATCATCATTGCCGGCAAGTTATGTACATTAAATAATCTATAAAAAAACCCAAAAATAAACCCACAGTCCTCATACTGGTTTGGCCCTCGTTTAGTCATTGTAACCTTTTGTAGTTAATTATAACTCAGTCAGTATTACACCTTAGCATCCAAATGAAACGAATAGGCCTGCTCTCATTGCATCAGCAAGTCAAACATCACTCTGCCCTTTAATAAACAATCTGCATGCCAACTAAAAGTTAAGGGGGGTGAACATCTTGGTAACGCCACAAAATTAGCTTTCATAAAACTTTTGAGATTTTTTACCAACTAGTTTGTTGTATATGCTCAGTTAACCAAATGGTTACAGCTTCTCAGATGAGTGTGTTTTTCAGTGACTTAACTGAAAGGTATTATGCAAACTAAGCTGCTGAGAAATAAACATAAGCACAGCGTGAGAAGTTACAAATCCAGAGTACAAAGGCAGCATGACTCTAAGTGGGAAACATCCCTTTTTCAAAGTCTCAAAGTAACAACGGATGCAAATCTTTACGGTGAAGCAGAAATGGACTACTACACTCAGCAACATCTTGGTGTGAAAGGAAAGAGTCAGTGCTTTCAAGAATCACAGGTTCCACAACCAATCAGTGTTCCCACACACACAAAGAGAAACTGGTGGAAGTAGAAGTAGTTTATTCACTTGCAGATCCACCCAGATGTTTTCACTTCTTTAGCCTCCAGACTTCTCTTCGCGTTAACGTTTGGTGGAGCCGTGCTGGGAATTAAATCAGGTCACCGAACTAAAATATGATTCCAGGGTGGATGGCTCAAGAGGTAGAGCAGGTCATCTACCAATCAGAAGGATGGTGGTTCGATCCCTGTTTAAAGTGCTCTGAGTGCTCATGTAGAGTAGAAAAGCGCCTTATAGGAAAAGAACCAGTCCATGTACCATGATAAAGATGTACGCCACCCCGCAGTGACAGCAGGTGCAACAGATGTCACCTCTGCACACGCCCACACGCAGCACTTGTCAGGAAAAACAAGTGAAACCACCTTTACGGGTGGGGCAGGTACATTTAAGGGCTTTCAGCTCCACACACTGAAAACAAGCACATTTAGGGATGGGGGGGTGGTAGTACACAGCCTGCCTGTCTTGTCGAGCTAAAGTAGCTTCATCAGTAATTTTGTCTGCAGCCATAGTAGGAACACTTGAAAGCGCAAGTGAATACTCCTTACACGTATAACAAGTATCGTTTTGACAGTATACGTACACTGTGGTAAGCTGTGTGGCTGTTTTGACCGCAGACTTGCTGCTAATATTTAGCTTAGTTAGTTAGTTAACCAAGCTTAATGCCATTTAAGTGATAACAAACAAACACGGCTAGCTACAAGTCCGTGCTTATAAACATGAGCCAGATTACATCACCAGAAGTTAAACGTTAAATGCTGCCTCAGACTCTGCTATTACAACAATACAACCGGGTGTTTAAGTGAGATTAGCTTCTTGGTCGATCCACACAAGGCCAGTATCGTTAACATTAGCCGAGAAGCCCCGTACACCAAACGAACTTCCCACAAACAACTTTAACTTAGCTAGCCTGGCTAACTAACCGTGCCTGGTTCGGTAAAGACGTTCAGAAATAACTCAAAGCTGCGTTTTTATCTGACTCACCAAAGACTTCACGACTTTGCGACTGCTTGTTAGTCAGGCTACTGCATCCGTGTGCGATTCCTGGCCGGGGTTTTAACAACCGAAGCTAGCATGTTAGCTCGCTAACCAGCGTCGCTCTGTCATGTGATCAGCGGCCCCGAGAAGCTCCGCTGCGGCTGTCGCAGCAGGAAACGGGTTTGATCAGGCAGAGGGGCCGGGAACGGGGCTTTCTCCGTCCTGAAGTTGGTCTTACAGGCGTGGAAAGCCCCAGCGCATTAGTCAGATACAGGTTGCTCAAGTTTGTTTATATGTATATATGCATTAAAACAAAGCTGTTGTTCAGATTACTGGCCCCAGGTTTTTGTGTTTTTGGGAATTTACTCATGATTTCCCTATAAACTAAAATAAAACGAAATTTTGACTTTGGACCCACAAATTATTGTAATAATGCGAGATGTGCCTCGGTTGATAGTGCTGCAAACTGCCTGACAAATTTACAATTAAGCAAATTAGTAGACATCAGTTACACAGGGAAACTGCTGACAGAGTGAAAGGGAAGGTTTACAAGATGGTTGTGAGACCTGCTATGATGAATTGTTTGGAGATGGCGGCACTAACAAAAAGACAGGAGAGCGAGCGGGAGTTGGTAGAGATGAAGATGTTAAGGTTTTCATTGGGAGTGACCAGAATTTACAGGATTGGTGATTTGGAGACAAAGTTAGAGAGGCACGGCTGAAATAGTGTGGACATGTGCAGAGGAGGGAGAGTGGATGCACTGGATAAAGGATGTTAAATATGGAACTGAAAGGCAGGAGGAAAAGAGGAAGACCACAGAGAAAATTCATGGGTGTAGTGAAGAAGGACATGCAGAGGATTGGTGTGACAGAAGAGGATGGGCGGGACAGGGTGAGATGGAGGCAGATGATCTGCTGTGGTAACCGCTACAGGGAGCAGCTGAAAGAAGAAAACATTACACTGGAATGGGTCACAGACCATATACATGCAATTATTATGCATACTTTTTCTATTACTTAAAAAATGAGAAACTGTCTACAACTGCAGCTCCTAATGACTGCTTGAGGCTGGCTTCAAAAGTGAGATGGAGCTTGAATGTAAATCGCTCATTTAAATGTGGTCACTTCTGGTTCCAAAACACCAAACCGGAAGCCCACAATTCAAAGTGTCAAACACAGTCTGTGTGTCTTGGGATGCCAGGTCTAAAATGCCCTATTTGTGCTTGGATCTGGTGACTGTGAAGGTCATATGACACCAGCAAAAATGACCCACAGATCCCCGAGCTGAAGTGGTCAAGCATTCAGCATCCATCTCAGTACATCAGGCTTTACAGTTTTGGTCCACTGAACTTTCAAATGTGCATTCATTTTGGGGGACTTACAGTTTAAAGCACCTTGAGGTGACTGAGTTGATTTATGCTTTGCAACCGCTGTGCCACCTCAGCTTAATTCTACTGATATACTTCAGATAAGTTGCACTAATTCATACAATTTGGTAATGAAATACTTGAACGCCCACATTGCTGAAATGTTATTGCATTGTGAGCTCAGTTTAATCAGTTCACAGTAGTACTTCTGCAGCAGTCGTATAACCAGCATGACAAATGGAAATGTGTTGAGGATGTTGTGCACTCACAGTCAACTGTCCTAGTGTGTGATGAGTTAATTAATCCACTTTTGCACCTAGAGAAAATGTCTCTACTGTCTGTCTCCTGCACAGGGTCTATCAGAGGACATCAAGCTCTCAGTCCACCCTCATGAAGTCTGATTCTTCGGTCAGAGACTTTCACACCAGTGGCCTGCTGGAGGTCATTTTATAGGACTCAGGCAGTGCTCATCCTGTTCCTCCTTACACAAAGAAGCAGATACCAGTCCTGCTGATGGGATAAGGACCTTCTACCGCCCTGTCCAGCTCTCCTAGAGTAAATGCCTCTCTCCTGGAATCTCCTCAATTCTCTTGACACTGTGCTGGGTGACACAGCAAACCTTTGGGCAATGACACGTATCGATGTGCCATCCTGGAGGAGTTGGACTTTCTGTGCAACCTGTAGGGTCCAAGTATCGCCTCATGCTACCAGTAGTGACTGACCCAAGTCAAATGCAAAACTAGTGAACACAGTCAGAAAAGACGAGGTGGAAAAAAATGTCAGTGGCCTCCACCTGTAAAACCATTCCTGTTTTGGGGGCTGTCTCATTATTGCCCCTCAAGTGCAGCTGTTATTAATTTCATTAAAACTGATTAACAACCCCCTCTGTTTCTTAACTGACCAGATCAGTATCCCAGAAGGTGATACCATACTCTGATTAAAAAGTGTTTCTTTAATTATTTTGAGCAGTGTACACCAGTCAGGTACTGTATTTATGACAGTTTTCTAGTTTGCATTGCGAATAATGTGAATCGCCGCTAGAGGGCAGACGCTCCCAATACAAAACAGGAAGTTTAAGCAGTATTTTGGCCGAAGAAGACGACGAAGGGAAAACAGTTCGTAAAGAACTGTCTGTCCTTTTCACTTATTCGTGTGATCATATAGTTTGGTTTTTTTAAAAATCTCACCATGCCTGTTATATGTGCGGCAACAGGATGTAACAATAAGTTTGTCAAAGGGTCAGAAATAAGATTTTACAGGTAAGCTTTCACTGCAACGGAGAAGCTGAAGTACCTCGTTAGCTTCCAGCGTCAATGTAGCACAGCATAGGTGTGCATTTGTTTTGAATCACTTTAATCAACTATAGATCGCCTCAAGATTTAATGCAGCATTAAACGTTTGTACATCCACTTTAAGAAAACCTGCCGTGGTTTAGTTTAGCGTTAGCCCTGCAGAGCTAGCTAACGTTACCGTGACGGTGCTATCACACTATGCGACATCATATAGGTACTTTCTCTGAGACACCGGACCTTTAAAACACTTAGCTTAAAGTTAATAGTTTGGCCGGTTGTGGCTGAAATATACGTACATTTACGCGGTGTTGATATGCTAATGGAGCAGACCGCTTTACCGCCAGTTAATGTTAATTTATTCAATGTTCTGATGGCAGCAGGAGAGGCTGAACAAAAAATATATCAGACAAACCAAATAAAAATCAGTGGGGACAGGGATGACTAATTCTGTAACATTAGTAAGATGAGGCCAGAAGTTGCTCACGAGGCTTTAAGAAGTGAATAGAAGGTGACTTGACAATAATTTGGTAGCCCTTTTTGTATGTTGTCTTGATTAAAATGCTGCTGGGATAAATTTGGCCACCCACTGATTCTTCAGTCAGTATCCACTTTGAATATTTTCAGCCCAGTTTACAGATTTGGAAAATATAATCAGGAACTATTAAATTATTTGGAGCCCATAATATAGGTTTCAGCCTTTCACCAAAGGAAAGTTATGATGACGTTGAATCATTATTATTATTAATTGTGCTGTGTGTCTTGTTTAGCTTAATCAGTTGGTTAAAGATAACAGGAAAATCTATGAAATTCTGTTAAGTAGGTCAAAGCTGACTCTTTGCCTTATACATGCTGACCAGTCGTGCTTATGGGTGTCGTCAATCGGCAAAGGCTTGTTTGAAGCCAGAGAAAGGGTTGGGCTAGTGCTGAGAAAGCCCTGGGTAGCTAATGTTATGATCTTAAATTAAAATGACCCACCTGCCTGGACAGTTTACCAGCGGTCCTTATGTTAACATGGTTGAAATCTTGTGTCCAGGACTGAATAAATCCCTGTCTTGTGTGTCAGGTTCCCTCTCAGCAAGCCTCAACTTGCCAGCAAATGGGTGCACAGCCTTGGGATGAAAAACTTCCTCCCAACTGCCAACACGTGCCTCTGCTCCGAGCACTTCAGGCCAGACTGCTTCAGGGACTACAATGGCAAACAGTTTCTCAGAGAGGATGCAGTGCCCACCATATTCACCCAAGGACAGGATTCCTCAAAGGTGCAGGGTCCCATCGACGTCACATTTTTTTTCTAGACGGGTGACTCTACTTTCTTTTAAGTGAATTGATAACTCTGCAAATTCCACAGATTGAGCTGCGTAAAAGGGGGGTAATCCTAAAGGAGACGAATGTGGCAAATCAGTTGCCAACCCAAGCAGACAGAGACAAGGCGAAAGAGGCCGCACTTCGCAGAGACAAGAGAGGTGGTATAAGGGTGAGTTTCTATGTTACTATTGTGTCTACTGTGGGAGGGTAATGCGTGTTCACTTTTTTAAGTCTTATATTAGTGGTTTCAATGTGAAAGCTGAGTTATATTTAATTAGTAGTCTAAAATGTGCAAAAAGTGTGTCATGACTGTCACATAAATGCAACAGACATGATGATAGGATATCATAGTAATAGGTTATTACTGCTGTCACAGGTCTCAATGAAGGCTGTTCAAGAACAATAGAACATTGAGCAGAACTCACTGGATCATTTGAAACAAAGCAGTTTCTTTGCTGTCATTAAACCACAGCTCCCCGTCCTCACTTGTGTTTCTATAAAAAGTGCATTATATGTATATTTTTGGGAAAATTTACCTTTTACATTTGCATGAGAACTATTTCTTTGTTATTGTTGTTGTTGCAGGGTGGACGAGGTGGGCGTGGAGGGAAACAGCTGCTAGACAGGTGAGAGACTATGTGGGCGGAGGGTGTTTATTTATGCTTGGAGCGCATCCACACTAATGCATTTAAAAAGCGTAAATCCTTTATTATGTTCACACCCAGCATCCAAAAGACTTTTGCGTATACTGCTGAGCCGGTTTTGTATTTTGACTTTCAGAAATGATGCCGCTGATGCTCATGTTTGCTGCCTGATTGGATTATAGCACTCCCCAAAAATGAAGCCAAAACGGCCGTAACTACCGCGGGTTAATCCAGCGTGGACACAGAATTATAACTATGTGTTGTCTAGTTTCAGACGTGTTACTGTACAAATTCTAATCTGGACGGAGATCAGTTTTGTTTTAAAATAAAAAAGTCTTTTTGTGGACGCAGCCTGACAGCATCTCCACTGAGCTTTATAGTAGACGTGTTAGTCAACAGTTTGTTTGTGCCCTTCAGCGCGTGTGCTTTGAAACACTGAGTTCTTTTTATCGTGAAGTCTTCTCCAGATAAACGTGCTGTTCTCTTGCACTTACTAATTAGGTTTGAGCAGGAATTATGCCCACACGGATAACTTGCTTCTTTTCCGGCTTAAGTGATTTTGGCTTTCAGCAGACCCGTGGAAAAGAAAGCACAGACAAAAAAAAGACCATCTGCTGATGATAGTCCTCAGATTTCTATGGTTACTCTGCCTTCTCATTGGCCAGCTTTATATTGATGAGCTGGCATGTTTTTTTCCCCACAGCGGCCAGGAATTAGAGGTGTGGATGGCAGTAAGCTCAACTGTCATCAGTAAGTTTTTGATTTTGGTGTGGGGCTCTTTAGCCAGAGAATTATTCCTGCAGTGTAATATACTTTTTCTTTGTACATCTTCAAGTATCGTCCAACAGTGTGTTTCATTGCAGGAAAGTAGTATTTACATGGACTGTCCCTTTAAGGGGTTGACGTTAAAGTGGCGTTGCTTGTAAAATAGTCTGGATTATTATTGCTGTAGAAATGAAAAAAGTACGTTTCAGTATGTAGGCGCTAATGTGATGTGGAAATTAACTGCCGTGCCAACAGGTTTAGAGGCTTTGTTGTTTAAAGCGCCTGAAATACAGCAAGCTCGGATTTCCATTTAGGTCAGATTGTTGTACGAGACGACCTGTGACACGCCGTCTGTTTTAAACCACGCAGGCAGAATTTCGGAGCCAAAAGCAGAGTGTACGACATCAAAGGCCGACTGCTCTCCAATGGCAAGGACTTGTGTGACTGTCTGGATGTGGATTGCATGGGCTGCTTCTACCCGTGCCCCGAATGCGGATCTCGCAAGTGCGGCGTCGAGTGCCGCTGCGACAGGAAGTGGCTTTACGAGCAGATGGAAGTGGAAGGCGGAGAAATCATCCGGAACAAGTTTGCTGTTTAGTTTTCAGATAACTTTTTGTTTGTTTGTTTGTTTTTCATACCCAAGTCAGACTGATGGACCATCCAAGACTGCGACGCCCTCCTTAAGAAATAACCCACAATATTTATCTAGGTTTTTCACAGCTGCTGGAGGAGAAAAAACATTTTTTAATAAAGTTTTTTTTCCTTAATATTTAATGTCTGTGCTGTTGATATGGTGTAACATGCTTAAATAATATTTAAAAGTACATTTCTGTAGTGTTGTCTGCAGTTTGCTTTGTAAAGGAGGGGCGGGGGGGGGGGGGGGGTGCAGTGTCATGTACACATTGTATAGTTTTGTTTAAAGATGTTTGGACCAGAAGTCAGAAACGCATTCATCAGTAAACTGAATGGTGAAGTTCTATTATTAAACCACCCACAGTGTTTCACAGTTAATCATGAAGTCAAGCTGCTGAATTTATTACATGTATACATGTTTTTAAAAAAGCAATGAAAGGAAACACTCAGTCATCACTGCATAACAACAAAGTCAGTTAAACTTTTGACTGCAGTTGTGGATTTGTCGTCCTGGAGGAGCTGGATTACCTGTGCAGCCTGAACAGGCTCCAGGTACTGTCTCATGCTGCCATCAGTGACCAGGACAGGACTCTAAAAATCTAATCAGTGAGGAGAGAGAAGTCTGTAGTCTGTGGCCACCACCTGCATAACCTTTGCCCTTTTGGGGTTGTGGTGTTGTTGCCTCTCTAGCACACCTGTTGTCATTTTAAATTTGACAAAAGCAGTGGAAATAGATTCACGGTGGTTTATGCTTCCCAAGTGGACCAATCAGTATCCCCCAAGTTTAACTGACTTTGTCTTATACTGTGATCAGTTGTTCCCTTAATTTTTGAGTTGTGGAGTTTCAGTGGTTTATTTGTGAGGGATAATACAGTGTTTAAAATAAGACAGTTCAAGATATCAATTGAAAACTGAAATGGGTGAAAAGCACAAATTGCCCATAGGTGTGAATGGTTGTCTGTCTCTGTATTAGCCCTGTGACAGGCTGGCAGGGTGTACCCTGCCCCTATGGCCTCTGGGATGCACTCCTGCAATCCTGAATTGGATAAGCAGAAGAAGATGGATGGAGAAGACAATGTGATGACAAATGAAATTCATGAGCGGAGCTCCTCGTTCCACTGAGTTAGACTGACTCGGTGGTTTGAAGGTCAGGGCTTTACTCCCATTGTATATCTCATCAGTGTTCATCCAAAGGCAGCGCTGAAATGGGAAAAAATCCTTCCTAAACAACTGTATTCCCACCTTTTGACAACCAAGTCTTAATTATGTACGTTATAGAGAGGACATCGTGATCTTCAAGGCATTTTAACAACTAAATATTAATTATGAGATGTGGCGTTTTGCCAGCTGTCCATATAGTAAATTAATAACTCTTTAAAATGTAATCAATTTTCAATTCCATTAGGTTCTTTTTGCCTGATTATCACAGACCGGACACACTTGAGCAGCAGTCTTCTCACTCCCTTCATACTGACCTGAGGCAACAGACAACAGTGTGACACAGCAGTTCATCATGCCGGCTGGCAGAAAGAGTCGCAGAACTCCTCAGACAGTAATGTCTCATTTGTACACATCCTGCCGTCCTTGAGCTGAGCTGTAGGTCAAGAGTCATGCTGCCCAGGGTAGCTTTGCCTCCATACCCTCTGCTTATTACCACAGAGTGAGTTAAAGAATTGCAGCGGTGGATATTTTTATTTTTAAAGGGCATGCTAATAAAATGCAAGTCCTTGTTTTTGTGTGTGTGTGTGTGTGGATACAGTGGGGAAAATTAAGTATTTGATACACTGCCAATTTTGCAAGTTTCCCCACCTACAAAGAATGGAGAGGTCTGTAATTTTTATCACTTCAACTGTGAGAGACAGAATCTAAAGAAAATCCAGAAAATCACATGGTATGATTTTTAAATAATTAATTTGCATTTTATTGCATCAAATAAGTATTTAATCACCTACCAACCAGCAAGAATTCTGCCTCTCACAGACCTGTTAGTTTTCCTCCTGTTCTGCACGAATTACCTGTATTAATTGCACCCGTTTGATGCCCAAGACCAAAGAGCTGTCTAAGGACACCAGGGACAAAATTGTAGACCTGCACAAGGCTGGGATGGACTACAGGACAATAGGCAAGCAGCGTGGTGAGAAGGCAACAACTGTTCACGCAATTATTAGAAAAAGTAAGAAACACAAGATGACTGTCAGTCTTCCTCAGTCTGGGGCTCCATGCAAGATCTCAGCTCGTGGGGTAAGGATGATTCTGAGAAAGGTCAGGAAGCAGCCCAGAACTACACAGGGGGACCTGGTCAATGACCTGAAGTGAGCTGGGACCACGGTCTCAAAGGTGACCGTTAGTAACACACTATGGCAATCCTGTAGGGCATGCAAGCATCATACTTTGGGGGTGCTTTTCTGCAAAGGGGACAGGACTACTGCACCGTATTGAAGAGAGGATGGATGGTATCGTGAGATGTTGGCCAAGAACCTCCCTCCCTCAGTAAGAGGGTGGGTCTTCCAGCATGACAATGTCTCGAAACACACAGCCAGGGCAACTAAGGAATGGCTCCGTAAGAAGCATTTCAAGGTCCTGGAGTGGCCCAGACAGTCTCCAGACCTGAGATGTTGCCCAGCGACAGCCCCAAAACCTGAAAGATCTGGAGATCTTTATTTTAGATTCTGTCTCTCACAGTTGAAGTGTACCTACGATTAAAAATTACAGACCTCTCCATTCTTTGTAGGTGGCAAAACTTGCAAAATCAGCAGTGTATAAATACTTACTTTTCCCCACTGTGTGTGTGTGTGTATATGGGGTTTAGCTCACTAACATCATGAAAAACCTTTGACATGTATGCATGCTGCTATTTCCAGCACCACTGTCTTATTTCTAATGCATTTATAGCTCATTTTTAAAGGTCTGCATGTAAATGAATTTGAAAGCAAAGAGTGAGTCGATGCAGGCGTTATTCATCACAACCGCTGAAGCTTTGTTGTCAAATTTCAATCCCAGTTGAAATATTTTCCCGTGGGGGCAGTTTGCTATGCAAGCGGCTCAGAATGTAGAAGATACTCCAAAACCAGGTACTGGCCTTCAAAGGACACCTGTGTACGCTCTCATCATCACTGCTATATTTGTGCTTTTTCACTTAGAACAAGGTTTGCATTTAATGAGTTCTTGAGGACAAATATTTTCCTCTTTCCACTGTTTTTTTTTTTTTTTTTTTTTGCCTTACAGCAGTGTGGTTCTAAAGATGGCAATGTCTGTTGGCTGGTTCACCACATGGCTTCAGACTGGAATCTTGTCAAGTATTTGTTAGATCCAACTGCCGTCTCTGATATTTTAGCTCACGTCCAAACACATGCAAACACTCACGAGTCAGCTGGTGTGTTTAAAGCAAACATTCATGCTTTTAAATTTAATTAGAAGTCATTTTAATCGTACACGGTCTCACCATGTTAGCGCTCACTGTGAGCATGTTTCATAAAGACTTTTAAGTACTAGAGTCAGTAGCGCTACCACGACTGACTTTTATTTTGTCACATCAGTAAGTGGTTGAAATCATATCAATTCAAACCACGTTGCAAGAATGAGGCTGCTACACAAAAACCCGACACAGTTACAGGAAAGCACAATAAAGTGACCTCAGTGTCTTTAACAGTTGCTAGCATACACATGTATATAAACTTCTTCTTGCCCTGGTTTCTTAGAAAAATACTTAATCCAAAAAAATAAGTCATCATCGCCTGAGAAATAGCCATCCACTGCATCACTGTGTCCATTTCCTCCCTCGAGCGGAGAAAGCCCCACGACACCTCATCTATAAACTTGATAAAATGTCTATTGAAATATTTGCTGCAGCAGTCATCAGTGAGGACGGAGCGCAAACCTCCAGGGAGCTGCTGGATGAAAACAAGCCACCGTTAAAGGACACCGGTGACCTGAACGGACGGAAATCCGTCAGCAGATATCCAGCCTGCGGTGTTCACACTGAACTGGAGATGTGGGCGAAGTGAGTTAGGGGCTGAAACGAAATCCATGAACAAAAGGGTAAGATGACCAAAGGGTCCGTCTGGATGTTGACAGAGAGGATGTAATGATGGGGCTGTCACGGCTTTCCCTCCTGTGAACTGCCAGCTTCTTTTTAAATAAATTCAGCAGAAAGAAAATTCATCGGCAACTAATCCATGCTTTGAGCTAAGTATTATCTTTAGCAACACTTATACTATAATACTTCTAGTTTACTTGTATTATTACCTGATGGCAGAATTGCATACGAAGTTAAGCCATGTTTCCAGACTTCCCACACTCGAGACATCCACTCCAGCTCTTTTGTGAGGTGTTCTTGTGAGCTCTGCAGCATGCCCTACATCGTCCTCATGCATCCAGGAGGCATCCTGATCAGCCTGAACCACCTCAGCTGGCTCCTTTCAGTGCGAAGCTCTCTAAGGCTGAGACCAGCCACTTTACAGAGTAAACTCATTTCAGCCACTTGTATAAGAAACTATATTCTTTTGGTCTTTGGCCTTCCTGCTCAGCTCTCTCTCCACCATAACGGTGCAGTCCACCATCCTATCAGTCGTGAAGAAGATCCTCACACACACTGAACTCTCTTGCTTGGGGGGGGGGGGGGACCAAGCATCAAGCAGAGAACCATGGCTGCAAACACGCTGGTGGTTTCGTACTCAGCTCATGTGCTGATGAAGCCAAGATCCTGTCCGTGAATTTTACAACCTGCTTTATTTCTATATGATTTGTTTAAACATGTGTCACATCAGTCCTCTGCTGTCTGAACCCCTTCAGGCTGCTTAGAGGAACAGAAAAGGTCGGTTTGTTGTGATGTGGTCGGGGCTAAAATGGATCCAGCCTCTCACCTGTGGGCCACACTCCATCTCGCTACATCTACTACAAGCAGCTTAGGTCAGTTTCACCTGCAGGGTTGATCATTACTCCATCTTAGCCCCGTTTACTCCCTGACTCAAAACAACAAGCTGAAAACTCGTCTATCCAACAAGATCCTGAACATCGGTTGCTGCTGCCTTCAAGTACAAAACTACGTTATGCAGTCGCTGCACAGAGATTTCTGTTCCGACCTCTTCTGCTATCATTGATTATTTTGTTTGGGAGGGCACTTTGGCCTTGACTTTTGCACTACGAGCCGGCAGAAACATTGATATCTCCCGAATGCAAGTTTCTACAGCAACACACTTTTAAAATCAGTGCAGATAAAATGTCATGGCAACCGTCTTCTCTTTTGTTTTGGTACAGATGTGTTTTCAGGCAACTCTGGGTCAATTTCACCCATACCTCACCCGTGACATCACCCTCCACCATGCCCACAGTTCCGATATACATTAAGTGAAAGGAAAAAGAAATTATAATCTTTCACAAGGTGTAGTCAAAAACTTCCAGCAGTAACTGGCAGCAGTAAAAACACTCTAAATGCGATTCTTTTAGTCTGAAATTTGTCCCGAAGTAACGCAAAATACACAAACAGAGCACTGCCAGAAAAAAAAAACTGCAGGTGGATGGTACAAAGACTGAAGGGGAAAGATGTGAGGGAAGGTCAAGCTGATAGAGGAGGTGGAGTTATTAAGATGTGGGACCCTGTACTGCAGTTTCTTCAGGGTAAAGATCAATGCATTGAACCTAATGTGAATTAACCTTGTTGTGTACATTCCTTTCATTTCCCCTCCTTGTTTATATTTAGGCGCGTTTCAAAGAAAAACTTTGCTTTGTCTGTCATTTATATGGAGCAAAGGCTGCGAGCTAGTTCAGACGCACAACTCGAGTCTCACTGGGCTCTATCTCCATTTCTTGCCATGACACATCAGTGCATCAAACTGCCATGCGTCACTCCCTGCCCCTCCATCACCCCAGCATCCATCAGTATGGCTCCAGGGAGATGTTTACTCAATTTCAATGTGTAGCATATTTGCAGAGGGTGATGAATTCGGAGCCTAGACTCCAAACTTGAATAGCCTTCTGCTGCCGTAATTAGTCATTTCAAATACGAGTTACCTGAGTGAACCATGACCTTTTTTTAATGTTGTGGTCAGCTAAGACGTGCCATACCTGTTTGTCTTTCTTAAAAATAAATACACATAAAAAATAAAAGAAAATAGTGATCATCTTTTTTGAGGTTCTGGAGGAAGTTTTTTCCACAGATTGGAAAGCTAACTTTCACACATGGTGATGTTTAATGAAAAAAAAAAAAATCTCATTAGGAGCCTGAGCCAGACTAGAGACTCAGAGCGTCAGAATAACTTGTCCTTTGCTGCTTTGAATGGAACAACTTTTCATTGAATCTATCTCCTCTGAACCTCTAGACCTAATTAAAGGGATACATCACATTTATGGAGTGCCCAATTAATGGATAATGCCTTCTTAGATAGGGGTGGGACAAAATATTGATAGAGAGATTGATAGAGCAACACATTAAACGACTAATTACATCACCAGTTGACCAATCCTCATTGAGGCGGTTATCAAAAGTGCAAAATGAACAGAAAATCACAGGGAGGGAACGATGGGCGGGAAATTACACTTTATTAGAATTTAATAATATTGTTAATACACACACAGTGACACCGCAACCTGCAGTGACACAGATAGGGGCAGCTGTGGCTCGGGAGGTAGAGTGGGTGTCCGCTAGGGTAATTGAAGGGTCAGTGGTTCAGTCTCTGGTTCCTCCAGTCCACACGTTGATGATCCCCAACGCATCAGTCAGTGCGAGTGTGTGCATGATAGAAAGCACCTAAGGCACAGAATAAAGTGCTGCATGAATGTGAGTGTGAGGCTTGTAGTAGAAAAGCACTTTGAGTGCTCAGTTAGAGTAGAAAAATGCAATATAAGTGTTAGAATAGTTACTTAATTCCTGATCACTGCCTCATCAGTAACACAGATTGTCATAATCCATCACATTGCAGAATCACTGTGTTGCCATAACATCATTGTTGTGCAAAATGGATCACGGCAGCATTCTGTTGCCGTACTTTGGTGCAACAATCAGACAATCTTTTAAAACCGAGCGAACCAGCACAGCAAACCCATATTTAATAATGTTGCAGGAGATCTCCTTTGGATAAAGCTGGCTCGTTGCCGGGTAACAGCACTGTAGGTAGTTAACCGCTTGTCATATTAATGAGTGAGTTGTCGCTAGCAGCAGTCTCAGGTTTGTCTCTGGCTTAATAAGATTTTACGCTAACAAGCTGTGGACTCGGGAGATGCACCTGCTTGTGGCTAAAAATAAGCCTTTTTCAAACTCTATCGTAACAATGGCAGACTTCAGGGCATGGAGCTGATTTAT